>JAKELI010000252.1:0-67124 GCA_021525025.1 Lactarius hengduanensis | reverse complement strand
ACATCCTTCCCCTTCCCCTTCAGTGCCCTTCCTCTTTTCTGCCCCTTCCGAGTACTTCCACATACCTTCTTGAGCTTTTCAAATCGCTGCCAAACCACTAACCACTTTTCGAGCTTCTCAGTTTTTACAATACCTCATATGATATTAGGATGTAATCCAGCACAGAATGATCCTACATATTCGCTAACAAATCTAGTCTATTCAATCAAGGCTCGTCACTGCCGTCGCCGTTCTCGTCACCGCGATTGTCGCAGCAGTAGTCTGCCAGTCGATGGTCGCCATCGCTAAAGTCCTCATTGTCACCACTTCCGTCGTCGTCGCCGCCGCCGCTGCCACCACCGTGGCCACCGCCGACCTTGCCATTGACATCCTGGTTGCAGCCACCCCGTTGTCATTGCCGTCATCATCGTTACCGCTGTTGTAGTTGTGGCTGCAATCTTCGTCGCCGTCGCCGTGGTCGTGGTCATGTCGTCACTATCTCGGGTCGTTTTTGTCGCTGTCACCTCGCGGTAGCCGCGTCGTCCGATGCCATACCCATAGCATCACCGCATCGGGGTGCAGTGGCGGGGTCGCGGTAGAGGCGGCTGGGGCGATGACCTGGCAAGTGGGGCATCATGGGGTCGGTGCGTCGGTGCGTAGGCGACGGGACGGGGTCGATGCGGTGGCGTGCCACGAGTGGTTGTGGCAGTGACGAGCAGGGCTTGGCCGGTGCGCGAGGGAAGGGGACGGCAGCGGTGTTGTGGCCGCCGTTGTCCTGCACCGGCTCGAGGTGAGATGGAAAGAAAAAGGGAGAAAGAAAAACTTATCTAAATCTTTGTGGAGCCAAGTGGGTACGGCAGCGGCAGGAAGGGGAGGTTGGGTGCACCATCCGCGCAAAGCGGGAATGGCAGATGCGGTGAGTGAGGTGTGTTGGCGGGTGCAGTGGGGTGGCCTGTGAGTTCCAGCAAGTGAGGGCGGATGCGGCGGGTAGCGGCTATGGGGTAAGAGGGTGAGGGGGAAGACGGCAAGGGTGAGAGGGCCAGAGTGGTCCTCCATCATGTCGCAGTCATTGCGATTGTTGGGGTCGTCGTTGAAGTGGACCATCGTCATTGCACGCTCCACGACGGCGAAGACGACGAGTGTGACGATGGTGGCTGGAGTAGTTAGTCGGATTCGGGTCTGCGTGGAAGAGGCTGACCCTCACAAAAACAAGTCGCGTTGTTTGTTGATTGGCCTGATCGTGGGAATCGTTTTTCCCATTCCGACAACCAACCGACCCAGCCGCCGCCGCCCACACCATACTCCACGACTGCAACCATCCGCAACATCGACACGATTTTCTTTGGCGCTACCGCCCCAGTCATTATCATTGCCACTCATCGTAAGTCTATAGTTTCCGTTTCTTGAGCTCGCCTGTCACTACTTTACAAACCAGAGTGCCGTCCTGTACCCTCTCGCCATGCCCACACTTGCGCCCCATGGCCACCTCCGTTGTGGTCTGCCCAAACACGCCTCGGGAGTACATGCAAGCCATTCCTCGTCCCACCGTACCTAGTACCAAAAGTAAGTCTTTCCTGCCCTCTACCACCGCTCCACTGGCCACCCCCTGCCACGTCAGCCAGCGCCTCCACCCCCTGCCACTCCTGCTCTGCGTGCACCCAAGCTCCTCGCTGCTGCCTTACCCACTTACAAACATTTAGCTATGTTTTATTTATTTATTTAAATATCTCATCGATTCCGGGCAGGACAATGGCGGCCACAATACTGCCACCATCCCCTTCTCTGCAGGCTATAACCGCCGCGACTCGCGCGTGCCACCGCATTGGCCTATGACTGTAAGTCCGAACCCGTCCGCCCCAATGCACCCCCACTAACTGGCAACTCTTCTACAAACTAGTGTGGGCCTGACACACATGTTCACAAGATTGACCGCCACGTCACTGCCACTACCACCGCTTCTGAGGGCCAATGTGAGTCCAGTGTGACCATGAAAATGACAATGACGTGACCACGCTTGAAACTGCAGTCACGACATGCCGGTCCCAACAGCAATGGCAATCACGACGACGATGTACCGATGATGATGATGCGATCACGACGGCAACGAAGACGGAATGACGGGGACAATGAAAGCAATGGCCGTGGCGGAACAGTGATCGGGCGATGGCAGGGACGGCGGCGTAGATGGGCAGCGGTGAGAGGAGCGGCAACTGCAACGGTGTAATTAAGTGTGTAGTAGTGTCTTCCCTGTAGTATTTACCCAAAATATATATCTTTTTTCCATTGTCTTTCGAATGATCTTTGGAGTGACCTTCTCGGTATCTTCGCCAAGCTGCAAACAGGTAGGTACCCTTTTAGCAGGGCTTTGAAAGGTATACCCTTCCAGCAGCCCTTTGGAAGATTTAGGCCATGCCTGCCGAAAGCGGAAACCCCTTCCCAGCTTCTGCTGCTTTTGCCACTTCCGGAAGCTGTGAAGGGCCCAAAAAAGCCGCTTGTATTTTTGCTGATGTAAGAAAGTAGGCGACGAGGCGTACGGTGAGCTTTCTCGGGCATAAGGCGGTCGCGTCGGTTTCCCATGTCACGGTTTAGTCAATGACGTAGAATATGATCAAGGACTTCGTCCTCAGTGTGGCGGTGTCGCACGATGGCCAGTGGATCGTATCTGGTCCGAAGGATTGCGGTGTGTATTTCTGGGACCCTCGTTCAACGATCGTCCAGTTCATGCTCCAGGGTCACCAATATTCAGGTATCCGCTTTTTGTCAGTTACGCTTGAATTGGTTGACAGACTTAGCGGAAATCACTCGTTTCTATCGACTTGAACCCCTCTGCAAGTTTACTTGCTACTGAGGTGGCGATTGTGCCGCACGAATATGTACGTATATTGATGCTACGTTGCCGACCCACTAATTCTTTGAACAGGGAGCTATAACACAGTATAAATATGCCACCGTCGCACTTTTTTTGAATTGTGTTTATTCCGGGGCAGTAGAGCATACAAAGCCGGTCCTAGACTCCCTACAGAGCTAGATTTACGTAACTGGTAAGGTCCGAAGACCTGCGCTAAACGAGTGTTGAATGTGTCCGAGGGAATTGAACCCCGGCAAAGAGCCACTCAGCCAACCTCACCAGAGGAAGGCCAAGAACCAACGGGGGCCGAAGCCAAGATATGTAATGAAGTCCACGTCGCTCTGTATGTGTCAAGCACCTCAACCAGTCCCCCATGCCGGTCCCGCGCCCATTCCTACATTCGCGCTACTAACGAACACAACATACTTGCGGTCCCTCGGACCCCGCTACACGGCGACTTTGCTTCGATGCCGTACACGAGTCCAAGGTCCCCCAAATGGGCGTCACTTGCAACCGGGTGACTAGGCCGGTGCCAGACTGCCGGAGTACCATGGACCGTCACATTACGGTCGTGCTTGAGGTGTGTTCCAATCAGGGCGGTTCTGCCATGTCCGAGTTGGCGTCGGAGTTTCAGTCAGGGGTTGGTAGGGAATGGTGAGTGCGGAGCGTGCAGAGTGAAATCGGGAGTGAACAGTGGACATGTGATGCGGTAAGCGTCCGTGGGAGCGGAAGCGTTGATGAGTGGGGGCCGGTGTGGCGTGCCGGGAACCCCGGGGTGGTGGGGAGTGCCACGAGGGGATTGGTAATGAGCGCCCCTGTCAGGAATATTGCCTGAGCGAGAATCGAACCGCAGGTCCAACCCAAGCTCTCCGAGCAGGGTGGGGGGGAGGGCATGAACCACTGCACCATCCACCCCCCGCCACCGTCGCACTTGTATACTGCCTTGCATAACAATGTCTCTCTAGCCTAGTACTAGCTCAATTTCTGTGTACAACCTTCACAGGATTTATCGCCTTTCTTGCTTTTTACTGTTATTCTTTTGCCACAGCTGTCTGTGTTAGGAAGCCATTCCTGTCCTCTCTCTCGAAACAGTAGAGAATCCGCAAACGCACCACGCCGAGCCCTCGTTGGGGTGATCAAACGGACAGAGATTTTGAAGGACCCCATTCTCCGGGCTTCCCAGCTCATCGGTTGGAGGAAAGCACGGCCAGGAAAAAGCGAAGGCTGAACAACGTCATGTCGAGTTTGAGGCATTCAAAGCACAACGCCACAATTACACCGCAACAGAGGTCTGATATTAACTATTTGTGGTACACGAGGGAATACGTCACAACTCCTGCCGACGGCTTAGTCCGCATAAATAAACCCCGGGGAATCAGCCCAGAGCCATCCTAGAGATAATGGCATGTGAATATAGCGCAAGGTCACACGCAGCACGAGACACCGTACCGTTTCAATCCGGCAGCGTCGCCGTTGAACTTGTCCTGGTCTCCCGGGTGGGGACCTGAGTCAGCATACTGCCAGAACGTGGTGAAGCTGTGAAATCTGTCAGAATCTAGAACCATATAGCTTTCGGAAATGGAGTGGTTACCTCCAGCCGGCGGGGAGGGTGCCGATGGAGCTTGCCCAGTGGGCGATCCAGAGCGGGTTGGTCGTGCCAAATGAGGCGCTGTTACCCGTGCACGAGGTCCACCAGCTCGTCGTAGTGTATATCGCTGAGAGGGCAAGAGCGTCAGCGACGACAGCAGCGCTCTGAAAGATTTCAAACACACCTGGGTACCTAATCGCGTTGCGAGCCGCGGCAAAAAGCGTGGGAGGTTACTATACCAAGTCCAGTGAGGGACGAGAAATAGTGTTTACCTAGTCGTCTTCGAGTGGTACGTATTGGAAAAGTCCTTGATCCACGTGACCATCTGGGCGTGGGTGAGACCGTAGCAACCGGCTGAAGAGAGACGCGTCAGAAAACGCGAGACAGCGCGCAGATGCTATGAAAAAATTACCTTCAAGGTCAATGGCCCCAGGGAGGGTGATCCCGTCGCCAGACCATCCACCTCCGTGGGCAAGGAAGTAGTTTGCCTGAGTCGCCACTGGATGTATCTGGGTGTGCAAAGTGATATGCGCCGCGTATGACACCGGCATTAGTCGCGCCAGCATAGTTCGATGAGAAATTGGGGTCGATGAACGCTGTGGAGTGTCGTGATGGCGTCAGTCAACAAAAGAGCGGACCACACGGTTCGTGTAGGAGGGAAGGGTTTGCGCTCAACTTGTGCCCTCGGTCGCCTTGATGTACGCGAACGTGACGCCTTCGGACTTGATCGTGTTCCAGTTGAGGGCCCCCTGCCAGTGGAGCATCGATGCCCTCAGGATCTGCGCGCTTCACGAGGCGTCGGACCGTCCTCGCCTGGTGCGGGTGGCGGCGACGCCGAGCGACAGAGACAGGGGGATGGATAGGCGAGTACTTGGAAGAAAGGTCGCATGCTTGTAGGATGCTGAGGAATTGCATGGATCCACCCGCAATTTATACAAACCTCAGTCCCCCCTCTTCCTCTTCCATGTGCTTCATGTGGTCACGGTACAGTCCTCTGAAGCTGACTGACAGCTGTGAGTGTAGAAGTTCAAGTTACGGCACTCGTGCACAGGTTAGAAGCAAAGGGCATGGTAGTCGCAACATGAGGCCTGAGGTCTGTAGTCGGAGTTCACTCTACTGGACTCGCTCGCTCGTGGCCAAAGCGGCAGCACAAGCCGAGACTTGATGACCGTGATGGAGCTTCGCATTTGAGGCGGGTGACCCCGCGGCACGCACACGTAATGCCGTTGCCAGACCAGCAACCTTGCAGAGCCGTCGAAATTATTCCCACTCCGACGTCTCGGACTCTCCGAGTCGAGTCGCGAGTCGTATGAGAGTGTCAGATGGTGATGTCACCTCTTTTCACCTCCTTTCGGAGGCGTTAAGTAGCTCTGGCCCCTCGTGGGTAGAACACGCGAGGGTCCAAACCCCCAAATCAGTCACAGTACAGTAAAAACTGACCTCGCCCTATCCGATCTGATATCACTAATATGCCTTGTACCCTGTCTCTGCCTGACAGCCTTCACCGAACTGGATGTTGCTGTGACACACCATAAATGTACCGGCGGCTCGGTACCGTTGAGTGCATATTGCGCCAAGAACTTGTGGGAAGGTCCGAGTGGTCACGCGCGATCCACAGGCATGAGGTTGAAAACGCCGTGTTGGCGTATTTTCAGTTGTAAACCTCTGGCGACTGTCCGGATCTCCCCGAACGGTGTACCGAGCTGGGGTTGACCTTAGTGCATCATATTCTTTCATCAACCTGAAGTAGTCTCTTGCGCCAAGCTGTATGTAGAAGTACGTTTATATCTTAGCACCGACGTTGAGAAGGTCTCACGGCACTCACCCCAAAGTAGTCAAGACAATATTGATGTACGTCCATGTCCATGTAGGTCGAAAGCAGAAAAACACTCCCTCAGACATCGGCACCACAAGTGGAACCTTGAGTGAGACAAAGCTTCTGAGTACCGAGACAGACGATCGGAAAGCCGAAGATGAAAGTGACCACAAAACTGGAATCGACCGGTCCGCGTACAACAAGAACCTAATCAAATCCTGTAGCAAGAAGCTTCGTCGATTCTATCCAAGGATTCCACATGATTTGTCTGCGTAGCAACAGACACAGACTACAACTTTAAATGACAGCGATGCCAGGTCCATGGAATAAAGAGAAAACACGCGCTCCCTCATGCGTTCTCTCAGGAGGGGAATAGAAAAGGTGGGGGGTAGAAAGGGTGGGAGTATAGACCGTTTTCAAATTCAACAGATGCATAATTACAAATTCACCACTGTCACGGTAACAAATTCTACAACGAAATAATTATTCCAATAAGGGTTATCGTACGCCCCAGATGGCGATACACTGGCAGCCGATGCAACAAATCCCGCAACGATGGCGTGACGTACTGTTAACTGTTGGTTACAGCTACCCTGTGTTGTTCCAGTATTGGGCATCTCAGTATCTGGCCTATCGCACTACATCTGCGACGAGGTGTCAGCCGGAATTTCGACGGTAGAGTACAGCCAAAATCTAGCGAAATAGCGAGTATCGGACTCGAGAGGCGCTCGAGATCAAATTGGAAGACATGCCCCGTGCGGCATAGCGAAAGTCTAGCACTAGATGTCTTCAGGACTTCTTCAAGTCCGCCCCAAATTCCCAGGCTAAGACTTCTTCCCATCTCTGTATTTCCTTGTCGTCATCGTAATACCACGTGAATCTCGCACCTTGTGAGACAATTGTACGAACCCTGGGTCGTCTCGTGAAAATGGGGAGTCCACGGGTCGGTGTTGTGGTGACCGAAGGGGTACAAAATCCGTGCCAGAAAACGTAATGCTATCACGGGACTCTCGAATATGTCGGTCAAATGTGTCTCAGTCACACTGGAAATAAGCGGACAAGAGCAAGTAAATAAGTAGGCGACGACAAGGGCGACTATGTCCGAACCACCTAGCCTGGGTTCAGGCTAGCGGAGCAAGCTTCACGAAGAGGTGACTCTGTACTGATATGTGCCCTGAGCTTTAAATTTACAGCTTGACAGTCAACTTCTAAAGCCCAATGTGGCGCAGGGAGCGGGTCCTTCGAAGCACTCAAACTTTCAAGTGCGTCGTCTTCCAAAATTCTTTGGCCAGCTAGCTGCCCATCGCCGCATGTTTATGGGTCAGAAATCGCAACGTCGAAGAGAGGTCTCGTATCATTCTGGCAATTTCCGCACTGCATGAATATTCCCTGACAAATATGGCCACGATGAGCAGCGAAGGCCACAAATATTATATCAGGCAACACCGTGACAAATATACACCTAACACCTTCTCTCTCCCCCCTCCCCCGGCTCCCAGTATGGGGAAGTAGCAGTCATATATATACAGGGAAAGCCCGGAAATCAGCCCAAAGCCATCCTAGAGAAGACCATTTAATCTTTCACGGACACAGGGACACAGTAACAATGAGGAACAGTACCGTTTCAAACCGGCAGCGTCACCGTTGAACTTGTCCTGGTCTCCCGGGTGGGACCAGAGTCAGCATACTGCCAGAACGTGGTGAAGCTGTGGACATTGTCACAACCGGAACTACATAGGTTTCAGGGAATTGTGCAAATTACCTCCAGCCAGCGGGGAGGGTGCCAATGGAGCTGGCCCAGTGGGCGATCCAGAGCGGGTTGGTTGTGCCGAATGAGGCACTATTACCCGTGCAAGATGTCCACCAGCTTGTCGTAGTAGTGTAAATCGCTGAGAGGGGAGTAAGAGCATAAGATACGAGTGCGAGTCTATGAATTAATGTATAAAGGAGTAACGCACCAGGTACCTAGTCATTTCGGGAGCCGCGATTCGAGGTGAGGTCATTAACTACGTGAAGAGCGAGGAAATGGTGATTACCTGGTCGTCTTCGAGTGGTACGTGTTGGAAAAGTCCTTGATCCATGTAACATCTGTGCATGAGTGAGGCCGGAGCAATCGCCTTGAAGAGAGAAAAACTCGTCAGAAAATTGGCATCTGGGTGATACGGCAAGAATAAGA
Organism: Lactarius hengduanensis; assembly: GCA_021525025.1. Lineage (NCBI taxonomy): Eukaryota > Fungi > Basidiomycota > Agaricomycetes > Russulales > Russulaceae > Lactarius > Lactarius hengduanensis. Next base: position 58,717 of record JAKELI010000252.1, on the reverse strand, counting down.
GCACCTTCAAGGTCGACTGCTCAGGGAGAGTGATCCCGTCGCCAGACCATCCACCTCCGTGGGCAAGGAAGTAGTTTGCCTGCGTCGCGCCGCTGGAGCTGCCTGGGTGTGCAAAGTGGTAGCGCCGCGTATGATACCGTTGTTAGTGGCGCCAACATAGTTGTGGTCGAAGTAGGGGTCGATGTACGCTGATCGCGGTCGTGTCGAGGTCAGTCAGCACAAGGAAGGAGAGGATTGTGCTCAACTTGTGCCCTCTGTCGCCTTGATGTAGGCGAACTGGACCCTGGGACTTGATCGTGGCCCAGTTGAGAGTTCCCTGCCAGTTGGAAACGTCGATTCCACAGGGTCCGCGCGCTTCACGAGCGTCGACTCGCTCTCGCTCGCGGGTGCCCCGGAGACGCCGAGCGACAGAGATAGAGTGCCAAGGCGACGATTTGGAGGGATCGCATGCTTGAAAAGATGCCGGAGGAAATACTCAACAAGCGCCCCCAATTTATGCAAAACCCTAGGCCCCAAAGCCATGTGCTTCATGTAGTCACAGCGAAAGGACGCTATGAAGCTGACTGACAGCTGCGCGTGTAGCAGCCCCATACTACAGTATGGACATGCATGCAGAAGGCCGACACGTGACGTCACGCGTCGCGGCGCACCCGGCTGGAGGACAGGAGTGGAAGCTCTCTTTGACTTTTAAGTCCTTTGATTCGCACGTGAGCACAGTTCAGGGTCGCTTAAGTATCATCGAGCATTAAGCAACAGTCGCAGCAAGTAGCAATAAAGCCTGAGTATGAGCCGAGATTCGGAGAGAACCGTGACACTTCCCCTTGCACTTCCCTGGCCCGATTTCGCGCTTTTGAAGCGGGTCCGAGGCGCGCGGCGCGCTCGTCATGTGGTCGCCAAGACTCGGACCGTGACCAACAGACACGAAACCCTGTCAATCGCCCGTCGTCACAATAAACTCCGTTACCCCGATTGTCATTATACCTTCCCTTCCATTTTCCCCTCCCGTTATTTTGCTTTCGAAGGTGGTGACCGACTCGGACCCCACCATTACTGTTGGCAGTAGTCAGACTACTTGTCCGCATGGCGTGACGGCCCATATCCCCTAAAACAAGCCACAGGACGGTCAAAGCCCCAGTCCGGTACCACCGCTGCTAAGTTGGTGATTCATTGTCCTTGTATCAATATAATGCTTGTCACCGTCCCTACCTGACCGCAAGTACCGTAAGGCAAGCGGAAGCCAGGAACCGGCACCCCTTACATAACCCCCATCATTACGTAAGCATGGGACAAATCTTAGGGTAGCGACAAGTAGTGGGCATAAAAACACTGAAACGCGGAGGGTAAAAGTACTACTTAAAGAGACTGTTTTATTGAGCAATCATATCTGGAGGGAGGGTCCTATGGCATGATATTTACGATTTGCCCATGCGGCCTGAGTTCCTGAAAGACCTGCTTCATATGCATGGACAAACCGAGCAGAGCGATTGGCACTATCTACAGAAATATCAGGACACTTGCATGGGAGAGAGAAAGTACAGAAACCACGAACCGTCGAATTTGGAGCAGGGGGATGTCATCAAGGCATGCAACAACCTTTTTCTCCATCTCGTTAAGGGTCTTTGCATGACCAGCAACACGGAACCGGAGTTTCGCAGCACCCCCATACTGCTCGATGAAATTCAGTTCACAGTGGTATTTGGATAGAAATCACACAGATGGCCGCGTGACTCAATTAATTCTTGAAGTTGGGATTGCTGAGAGGTAAAGTTGGGTTGGTTGAACAGAAGCCGGCAACAGCAGCAATCTGTGCATCCACTGGGGCATTTAAAACCAGAGCACTCAACAGGAAGGCCACGCTCTGGCCAGAGTCCACGCTCCGGATGATCTGTTCCATGCCCTTGAACCACCCGGGCATGGTGGGATGATCAGAAGGAAAATAAAAGGCTTGCGGCTTGGATGTCAGTGGGTTCGAACCATCACGCATGGGTGGGACCGCCCTTGTGGGTGTGTCCAACCAAGTTTCGGGTCTGAGAGTCATACTGGGTCAGCGCGAGTCCAATTCTCCGAAGAAAATACACACATTTCACCATTGTCCGAGCTGATATTGCGTCGGGTGCCCGTTTTTGATGGCTTGGTGCGTTGTCGAACATAAAGAGGCCTTGGGCCCACCCATTTGTCTTCGCCTCGAAAATGTCCATGGCATGCTTGACTTGTTGATGGAGCTGGTCAGCGCCGAACCCAACCCTCACGATTTTTGCCAGCTTTGAACAAGACCCGGGCTCCACTGTGTGTTCAGATGTGTGAGTGGCACAAGAGCCAAGGGAAGAGACGACGTACTCATTTCCGTGACAAAGGCGGCCCCATTCGACAGTCAGGAAGTCCGAGACCATTATGGACTGCCCATTGCCTTTCGGTTGTGGTGTTGGGGTCGTATTTGAATGTGCCCAGTACATTTTTCGCTCATCATTTTGATAGAATGTCGACTCGTCATGTGTGACAAGGATGAGGCGAGGAAAGTCAGTGGGAAGTGGAAGGGGATTGCCGTCGTTGTCCCACTTGTGGAAGTGTCTTTCATATTCCTTCCACCGTGCAACGAACGCACTTCGATACAGCACCACATCCTCTCGCTCATGACCATCAATATACATCCCACTCTTTTTTGGTTTGTATCTCCAGTCAAGTTTCGTCAGCCAGTCGCGGGCCGTCCGTTCGGTAATTGTCGGCTTGCAAACCCCGATCCGCCTCAAGTTTTCTTGCATGTCGGGACTTGAGATGATCTCAACAAGATCAGCTGCCTTGATGTGCCCACGCTTTGCGCGCTCCGCAAGCTGCTGCTGAAGACTTTGTGATATATCCTCGTCGCAAAGAATGGTTGACTTTGGCTGGCCATGACGAGGGAGGGGGAGAGACCCAGACCGGACAAAGTCGAGAACCCATTTCCGGAGGTTGCGTGCGTGCGCCGTACCCTGACCCTGGGCCTTTGCAACGACTAACGATGCGTTTCTCCAGGTGTAGCGAAGTTCCGTCTCAAGATACAGGTTCAAGACACCGACCATCGCTGTGATCCGAGCACGAGAGACAACATCCAGACTCTTGTCCTTGCACATCTTCGTGAGCTTCGTGCAGGCCTCATGTAATGCCAGACGATCGTTCCACAGGTTAAGGGCCAAGTCGACACCAGATAGAGGGTCCCCAGGGGTAGAGCCCACAGCCGTCTCGGTGCGCCTCGTACGCAGGTCCTCCAGCATCGCGTTGACAGCACGACGAGCCTCTGCACGAATGGTATCTGCACCATACTCTTCGCCGTCTTCACTACCATTGTCGCTAACCTCCTCTTTGTTGTCAGGTAAACCTTCGACGCTTCGCTCGATGATTTCGAGTGAAGCGTCACTGCCCATCTCCTCCTCCTCCTCCTCCTCCTCCCCTGTCGCCGCCTCCAAACCTTCTTCGTCGATTGTTACCACCTCCACACCATCCATGTCCACGGGCCACGGGCCCACTCCGATCGCGGTTGCACCAACTACCGACATCGTGTTTGCGGCCGTCACGTCCGCGGCCATTATGCTGGCTGCCACCGTGTTCGCAGTCATCGTGCTTGGGGCCGTCGTGTTAGCTGCTGTCGCATTCGCAACAGTTGCTTTCGCAGCTGTTGTGTTCGCAGCCGCCACGCCCGCTGCCGTTGCGCCAGTGGGGGTCATTGTGTTCGCAGCCGTCGTGCTTGCCGCCGTCGTGCTCGCCGCTGTCTCGTTCACAGCCGCTGCAACTGTTGCTGTTGTGTCAGTTGCTGTCGTGTTCGCGGTCGCCATGTTCACAGCTGTCGTGCTAGCGGGTGTCGTGTTTGCAGCTGTTGAACTTGCAGTTGTCGTGTTTGCAGCCGCCATGTCTGCCGCCACTGTTGCACCAGCCGCCGTCGCGTTTGCCGCTGTAACGCCCGCGACTGCCGTGGTCATGGCTGTCATGCCAGGTGACGTCGCTCTGTTGTTTGCCCTTTGGGAGTGGCGATCAAGGTATTCAAAGATTCCGAGGAATCCTTTCTCTGCCAACTGCAGCTTTGTCTTCTTTCGCCGGTATAACGTCTTCTGTGAGTTTCCTGTGTATTGCCTCGGAGTTTTGCGCTTCCTTGAAATCTCTCTCTCTCTTTCCAGCTGGATAGCAACCTGCTGGGCGTGTCGAAGAACTGCGCTGAAATGCTCAAGCTCTGACTGCTCGGCAATCTCTGGTCCATCTGCGTCGTCTCCGTCTTCATCGCTTTCAAAGTCCTGGACTTGAGGCTCAAGGTTGAACCTTTGACAGAAACTTGCAAGTTCGGGATCTATTTCCTCCCTGCTCGAATCCTGGCCTCTTCCTGTCCATCATGTGAGTGCGTCTTGCCTCCGGACTGGTGCAATGCTCACCTGCATCAATGTGGCCAGGGTCTGCCACAGGGGCTCTTGCGCCCAATGGATTCAAGGCATGACGGGCCATTTCAGCATTGCGGATGCGGGCCAACTTTTTACGGGTCTTCCGGGGCATTTCCTGGGGCTCTGTTGCTCAATAGACGCGTTTCTCACTCAAGGGTATGGTAGGATTACATCATATTTTTAGGTCACGTGACGTGACAAATCCATCGGAGGAGGTTTTCGACATTGTTCCCTTAAGCGTGAAAACACGAGAAAATTACTTTTTACAAATAAAAGTTTCTGTGCCCTACTGTATCACCAATTCTGAGAAATTTTAAAAACCCTTTTTAAAAGTGAGAGCCAAGGGAGTCTTCTAACATTCTATTAGACCAGAATCTCTGAAAACAGTGCAATGCGAGAGGAGTAGGCTCTGCAGTTGTGGGGGCGGAATGGCTTATATAAGGGGTGCTGGTTCCTGGCTTCCGCTGCCTTACTGTATGAAAGGTTTCCATGACTGCGATGTAAAAGAAGCTTTGAGCAGTTAGTACTGCATCAGGTCATCCGATTCCTGAGCCCCACCTCGTTTCCCCATTCTCGATGCTCACTGGAGAACCCGAAGACACAACACATCCGCTTAATGAAACTCCCATCGCAAATATCTGTACCAGAAGTGAGACAAGGTGTCTGAATACCAATAGGGGGAACCTGGAACTGAATTCCGGTATGCGAGGTTTTCCTAGTGCCGATGCCGACGAGAACTCCAATGATGTGCCGGCCAACAAACATCAGAATGGGAAACAATCGGATCATGTCATGTCCTGCATAAAGAAGCGTTTGATCGTTTCTCTAACTGGAAACGATACAGACTGCATTTTGAGCGGGGACGACTCTGGCTGGGAAAGGTGGGAAAGGTGGTTTACGGGGGTTGCCGAACTGCAACGTGCATTGCGGTTCATCGAACGTTCATCACGTGAACCATTCACACGTTCGCGATTATTCAGCCCCAAGAGACGTCCTCCGAGTCATCGCCGACTCACCCAGGTTGGCGCCGGAACCAAACCTAGCACAGCTCTACCCACTGACCTCGTAAGAACGCTAATATTTTGGCACACAATCTGTGCGGCCACATACTGGGACCGGTATTTCGGGGTGGAGTGCACCGCCAACGGACTATTGAACTTGTGTCCGACATTTCCTTGTGCAGCACATCGAAAGTCCATGCCTGGACAGCACTTCCGATTCGCCACCCTGGCATTCATTCCGTAATATACTTGTTATTCTAATTCCAGCCACCTTTCATTTCTTCATTGAACCGCATGGCCGCGAGTCATACATTTCGACATGCGGTTTAAGTTTACGACCCACCTATATATATCCTCTCGCGATAAGGGAGGCTCACCAATTCCACCACTTTGTTTGTTGGAGGGAACCACTTGACACACGATCCGTGCGTCATGCTACCTCGGGGGTTCCAGACACATCGGTTATGTCCTCTGATGCAAATGAATACGTGAGCTTGGAGCTTCAAGTTGAAGGGACCGTGGCGCATGTTCGGATTTGAACCTCCGTAGAGGGAAGCCTACTGCGCTTCGGGGTCTCGGGAAGGGACCGTCGACTGAGGCTCGAACCCCAACACCTCCTTGCTCGTTGGCTGCAAGCACACCTCTGCACGCTGATAGGCCCGACATTAGAGGGATGGACCACACTATTAACACTTGCTCCGGAAATGCATCGACCCACAGGCCTGGGTGACCAGCGAAGGTAGTAGACACAAGCTCTGTTAATCGGTAACAAGTAAACCAGCTAGAACCCCACCCCCTCCCGAGCTTTTTTCATGCACACAGGGAAAATCCAGAAATTAGCCCGAGGCGAAGCTAGAAGTGAACGCCATTTCAATTTCATACGAACATCCGAGACACAAGGAACGGAGACACGATACCTGCTCAATCCGGCGGCATCGCCGTTGAACCTATCCTGGTCGCCCGGGAAGGGACCGGAATCGGCATACTGCCAGAACGTGGTGAAGCTGCGAAAATAGTCAGTAACTAATACCACATAACTTTCGGGAAATGGTCCAATTACCCCCAGGAAGCAGGAAGGGTACCAATGGTGGTGGCCCAGTGGGCGATCCAAAGCGCATTAGAACTGAATGCAGCGCTGTTACCCGTGCACGAGGTCCACCAGCTCGTCGTAGTGTATATCGCTGTGTGGAGAAAGAGTACGAGATGAGATCGAATCGGTGAAAAAAGGGCGCTTGAAAAAACGCACTAGGGAACCTAAGAGCGAGTTGGTGTCAGAAGTCGTGAGATTCCGCACCCTGTACAGCAGAAAGTGGAGGTTACCTGGCAGTCGCTGAGTGATACGTGTTGGAAAAGTCCTGGATCCAAGCCACCATCTGTGCCGCGGTGAGGCCGTAGCAAGTGCCTTGATAGAGATGATGAGTCAGAAATTGCGGGGACAACCCGCAAATGCGTCAAGAATAAGAGGCACCTTCAAGGTCGAGGGCTCCTGGGAGTGTAATGCCGTCGCCAGACCATCCACCTGTGATCTAGTGTCAGTCATCGTCGTCACGTAAAGTGGCGTAGCTATCTGCTCACCTCCGTGTGCGAGGAAGAAGGTTGCCTGCGCCGCACCGCTGGAATGGAAGTGTCTGGGTGGCAAGTGATACGCGCCGCGTATACAGCGGCGTTTGTCGCGCCGACATAGTTCGATGAGAAGTTGGGGTCGATGAACGCTGGGGCAGTCACGACGGTGTCAGCCCACGTCAACACAATGAGTTGCGGGACCACATGGCCCGCGCAGGGAGGAACCGGTTTGTGCTCAACTTGTGCCCTCGGTTGCCTTGATGTACGCGAACACGACGCCCTGGGACTTAATCGTGTTCCAGTTTAGGGTCCCCTGAAAGTGGGAGACGTCGATGCCCTGTGGGTCCGCGCGTTTCACAAGCGTCGGCTCGCCCCCGCTCCCAGGTGCGCCGGAGACGATGAGCGACAGAGATAGGGTGGACAGGGCGAGTATTTGGAGAAGAGATAGCATGGCTGTAGGATCCTGGGGTACTGCAGACTAGTACAACAGCCTATTAATGCAAAATCCCGGCTCCAAAACCATGTGCTCCATGAGGTCACAGAGAAGGTAGAGAGTACCGCACGACGGAGTTGATTGACAGCTGCGCGTGAAGCACTTGCGGAGGCCAACCTCGGGTTCTCTGCTGCTCCCTAGGCTCCGTCTCACGCAACTCCCGTCTTGGGTTGATTCCCCTGATGGGTACAAGCATGACTCGTCGTCCTCACTGGTGGTGGCGTTCGAAGATCCGAACGCGGTTGCCCTTAAGGGACTCCTTCACGTAGATTCCTCTTCGTCTTTGGTTTGGCAGGAGAACTTCGTCGCTGGAAGCAGAAAGTCACGCGGCAAGCGACCCGGCGCTTCTCACCCGTTCCCATGCAGTCATGACAGTGTGACCCCCCGCCCCGATCGCCGTGGGGCCGATTTCGCTCGGCTTTTCTCGTTATCCATGTGGCACCCTGTTGTGCCTTGGTCTTCTGTGGCCCCACCCTCGCTCATGACCCACCGGGGCCTGGACTTCTCGACTTGGCGTTCGTTCTCGGCCGCCCTACCTTTAGTAGTTTTGTCTTCTTTGTCCCCACCTCTCGGTCCAGTTTGCTCCTCTCGTCTACCGATCTCTCCCGTCGCTGCCAACAAAGTCGAAGCAAACCCGCACCACCTTAGCTTTCGACGAGTGTAGACAAGAGGCTCGAGATGCTCAGGGTTTAGTGTTGGGGTTGTTACATACAAACTGGTCGTTCTTCAGGTAGCGGTTTTGTCCTAAAACAATGGGCCTGTACCCGTATATGAATGTAGAAAAAAACTTGTAGAGGTACCCCTTTCGGATTCACGCGAGGGAGTAGTCCGACGTTTGTCACGGTACCGGAAAACACTATGAAACAGCGGCATTAAGCCAAGGCCTGGCAAAAGTGTTGAATTTCGCGCTTTGTGGCGAGGCAGCATGCTCATCATGCGGCCATCATGATCGAGAGCAGCAGACCCTCGAGGCCTGTCCAGGTCTGTGTCGCTGTTTCAATTCCTATCTCTTGACCTGGCACTAGCACTAGCGAGTCAGCCCTCTCCAATCTCCTGTACTGAAGCGACAACAGACGATACCGCGCCAGTGGGCAGGCAATAAAACATTTGCATAGCGAAAGACACCACTCCGAAAATAGCTGTGACCCAGATTGAGGTTTGCTTGGCCCGATCATCCTGTCTCTGCATGACTGCATTTACCGTGCTAGATATTATACCAGAGAAGTTCGGAGGGGCAAGGGAGGAGATTTCATCGTAACACTAAAACCGGACCGAGGAGTGGCGTGCCACGGCGCTGGCAGTAACAGGCGAAGGTGAGAATGTCAGATTAACCGTGCCCCTGATGCCGGGAAAAATGGAACACTAAATTGGCCCGGGCATACTATACCAGTAGAGACCTATTGGTGTGGCAACCAGCGTAGCAGAGTTCCCAGGCCATAAATGTTCAAGTTACGGCTTGCGTTACGGGGTTGCGGATCCACCGTCAACATTTGTTTCTCCCAAATCCGTATATCCGTACTGCACCTCTGATGCTATGAACTTGAAGCTCCATCTAGAAGACCCTACATGTGTCCTAGTGGCAACGATTCAAGTTGACACATTGATGGTCCAGAGAGAAGAACACAAAAGCTTGGACCGTGGAAAAGACGGAACACGAACACCAACCGTGAATTTCAAAGACGTTCGCGATTACTAAGCAGGCAGACCAATTAAAAACAACGATCACAAAGGTCCGACTCATCCTCCCTGCAAACGCATCCGTCGGGTCTGGGTCTCCATCTCTTTAAGTCATACTAATGGACAACCTATGCTGACCCATGTACTAGCATCTATATTATAAATAGAATCCATCAAGGTTCACCTCACGGCAGAGAATCATATATGTAGCAACTGAGTACTGAATAGCGACCGAAGCTGAATCTCTTCCATGATGACGATGTACCTATATTCTATCCGAGTCTACAGCCAGTGACAGTGCAGATCCAAACTGCCTCTGAAAAGAAAGCGCCGGTATTTCTCGACGGAGCACAGTCTAAAGGTGAGGGTCCGGCTCTTAGACTATGCAGCACAACGAGAGCCTTTTCAGGATTCAGCCTCACGTATAGTACGGACTTCTTATTTGCATCATCATATATTGGCCCACTCGTGACAATGGAGACTCAGCGACCATACCTTGTCCAGCGAGAATTGGAATGACCAATTTTTAACTTGGCACAGCACTCGTAAAAGGAAAGGTCATGCTGGCCTGGTCTCCCAAGTACGTTGCTGTAAAGAAATTACACGCTAAATTTACAAGGAAGAAAATTCCGCCATTTTGTGTTCCAAGTAGAAAGTAGCCGTGTTCCCCCCGAACGATACGTGTTCAGACACTTCAACTTTTCGAAAACTTCCCGCGCGACATCATATGAGTTAGTTGGCATGCACACGGAGGCTGACAGGGAAACAAACATAGAATTTCAGTACCGCTCTGACTGTTACTGGGCACTGCATGATCCAGACGACCGGCGAAGAAAGAGATAATATTGACCAACGAAGAATCCTCCCACAACTTCCGCCTCTGGCACTACCTGGCTCCCATAGTGGCCATACACACCGGCAGAAATAGCGCAATCGCCCCAAAGCCATCCTAGATATGAACGCCGTTTAACTTCGCATGGACACAAAAGCGTGAGGCACATTACCGTTTCAATCCGGCAGCGTCGCCGTTAAACTCGTCCTGGTCCCCCGGGTGGGGACCAGAGTCAGCATACTGCCAGAACGTGGTGAAGCTGTGGACATCGTCAGCAACCGGAACTACATGGCTTTCAGGGAATTGTGCAAATTACCTCCAGCCAGCGGGGAGGGTGCCAATGGAGCTGGCCCAGTGGGCGATCCAGAGCGGGTTGGTTGTGCCGAATGAGGCACTATTACCCGTGCAAGATGTCCACCAGCTTGTCGTGGTGTAAATCACTGAGGGGAGTAATAGCATAAGACACGAGTGCGAGTCGATGAATCAATGTACAAAGGAGTAACGCACCAGGATACCTAGTCATTTCGGGAGCCGCGATTCGAGGTAAGGTCATTAACTACGTGAAGAGCGAGGAAATGGTGATTACCTGGTCGTCTTCGAGTGGTACGTGTTGGAAAAGTCCTTGATCCACGTTACCATTTGTGCACGACTGAGACCGGAGCAATCGCCTCGAAGAGAGAAAAACTCGTCAGAAAATTGGCATCTGGGTGATACGGCAAGAATAAGAACACCTTCAAGGTCGACTGCTCCAGGGAGGGTGATCCCGTCGCGAGACCATCCACCTCCGTGGGCAAGGAAGTAGTTGGCCTGTGCTGCGCCGCTGGAGCTGCCCGGACGTGCAAAGTGGTAGGCGCCGCGTATGATATTGTTGCTGGTTGCACCGACGTAGTTCCGGTTGAAGTAGGAGTCGATGAACGCTGTTCAGGATTGTGGCGGCGTCAATCAATGGGTACAGCCACCTAGAGGAGGGATGGATGTGTGTGCTCAACTTGTGCCCTCTGTCGCCTTGATGTAGGCAAACTGGACGCCCTGGGACTTGATCGTGGCCCAGTTGAGGTTCCCCTGAAAGTTGGAGACGTCGATGCCCTGTGGGTGTGCACGCTTCACGAGCGTCGACTCGTTCTCGCTCACGGGTGTGCTAGAGACGCCGAGTGACAGAGACAGAGCGAAAAGTGGGAGTATCTGGAGGAGAGGTCGCATGCTTGGATACTAGATACTGGGGGACTAGTGCTCGACACCAACCCAAGCACCCACCCTTCAATTTATACAAAATGATCCTCGGCCCCAAATCAAAGCCCTCTGCATCGTGTGGTCACAGCCAAGGAACATCACGGAGCTGACTGACAGATGTGCATATAGCGTGAAATGGATGCAGAAGGCGGCAGATATTCGAACTGACTTAGTTTTTAGTTTAGTTTCGTGCATCCGAGTCGAATTGAGGCGGGGCGGCGTGCCCGGGCCAGTGCCCGTCATGTGGTCGCAGTAATGTGGTCGCAGTACACACGCTACAGGAACCTGTCAAAATCAAAATCACTATGTTACAGTATTTGGCGACAAAATGCTAGATGCCTTGAAGTCATCGTGTTTCCGTTCCCGGCCCTCGGGCCGCTGACTTCCTTTTTTCTCCCGCCGCCCCATCGCTGTCGAAACCAGCGATTGACTCAAACCCCGTCACAGCGAGCCATAGTTGAACTACTATTGCATAGTCCAAGGTAGTGTCCCAATCCAATCATAAAGCAACCGAGAAGAAAACCGCGGCACGGTCAAGAAGTCCTCGGGTTGGCTTGCGGGTTGGATTTTCCCCCTTAGATTGCGCCTGACAGCTTCCGGTATCAGGAAAATAAAATGTGACCATTATTAGTTAGTACCGGGGGAACTAGAGTGCAATTGGTCTAGTGCTGATGGAGTGCTGCCGGTCCCAGCTAGTCGCCGGTAAGTGCCAAGCCTACTGTAAGTGCTCTGAATCTGCCGCAATGTAGTACTTTCAAGCAAGCTTTCAAGACTTTTTTTTTCTGCCTCGATGTGATGATGTCTTACTGTAATTTTTTTTTCGGCACTCTGCTTCTGTGTGACTACTTTTACTTTAATGCACCGTGCTACGCCATAGATGCAGAAGTTCAGAAGCTTGTTCAGAAGAGACTCGGACAAGGGAGCGGAATCTCTTGCAGAACCTTGACGGTGCCCAAGGACTGATCCCATGAGGTAAGATAAACGCCTCCAAGTCGCGATCGAGCAAGTCATGCGCCAGTGTAGGCTTACCGCCATCGGCCACTCGTTTTGGGTGATATTTACGCACTCGTTATTCTGTCAATGGCATTCACTCTCTGACAAAAAGGACCCTTGCTCACTGAAATTATCCGCAGCGGTGGAATTCACGCTTTGAGGCGGTCTAATAGCAGGCCGCAACTGGGCGAAAACATGCTATTTTGAGACCACAGGACCTGTGACACAGATCATTTAGAGCCCGTCCCTTGGCCCGTCCGGTGCACTCGCGACCTCAGTCTGACATGGGAGAAATTGGTCAGCTCCGGCAATAAAAATATCTTCGCCGAATGTAAATCCCGGTCATGGCAGGCAAATGGATTTTATGTAATATTTGGGTCAAGGTGAGGCCAGTGATCTCAGCTTGGATCTCAGCGTAGTTTCGTTGCATTCCCCAACGTGCTGCACTCATATGTAGTCTTAGCAGCTTGAACACGACAATTTCCTGACCACGAAGGCAACCCTTGCAAATTTTTGTGTGTTGCAGAAGCGTGCATGGCCACCCTCGATACCAGTTCCAGGTTGCACTTTGTGTAGCCCACTGCTTGCATTCCCGACCTCGCTGTACTCGCACACGGCATTAGAAATTGGACAGGGACACATCTGTGACCGCCTCGGACACACTCACGAGATCTCACACCATGCGAAGGCCTGCACGATTGCATGCACCACTTTTTTTTTTACACACCATATTCGGTGTGGTTAGTGACGACATAAGCACGATTTCATTATATAATGGTAAGTCACCTTACAGCCGTTTTCATAAAGATGCGGAAAACCATTTTTTCGTTTTCACCCATCAAGGCACACTGAAAGGTCCGTGGACCTTAGGTAATATTTCTAGTACCGACTAGTGCCTAGTGGCTGGTGGCAGAAACATAGGCTACGGAACAGTCAAGGTGGCTATGGCGGGCTGAAAGCAGTTGGCGGTGATATAGTGATACGCCAGTGCTCTCCCTGGCCGGTGAAATCGCGCTTTTACACTCGCTCGCACTTTCTCGCACACTTTCCCACTGTACGCTTTCTAAGCGCCGCGTTCCCGCGCGCTTTCGTGCTTTCCCGCGCTCTCTGTGCGCGCTTGGTTTCCCTCTCACTCTGGACTCATCCCTTCACGTTTTAGCTTTCCCCTGTTTATCTAATGCACCCCATCTTACCTTCCACAGTATATAGCTCCTGTAATTACTACTTTACACTTCAGATTAGAACAGAGCCTTATCCTCTCACCTCAGAGCTCAGTAAGCTCGCTCTTCGCGTTCCCCAGTGTGCCGCACTCACGCGCGGCCTTAGCAACTCGAACCCAACGCATTCCTGACCCCGGCGGCCATCATCTATTCCAAGTTTCGTGCCGCGCCGAAGCGTGTGCGACCATTTCCGACCGCCTGCAACCGACCAACCTCGTTCCCGTTCCCGACCTTGCCGTACTCGTGCGTGGCTTTAACCCTTCAACACCAACGTGTTCGCGATCGCCACGGACCCCTATACAATATCTCGCGCCCCGCAGAGGCCTGTGCGACACGCTGCGTCGCTTCGCACCCCCAAATCCTGCACACACTCTCAGACTGTTTCCTAGCGCTTAGGGACAGTTTAGGGACAGCGGATAAAGTTGACATGGACATGCTTGACAATGTGACGACGTCCCCAAGGCAAGGAATGGGGTCTGTTCTTGGGTCTGTTAGCAGGGTGGTGTTGCGCATGGTTCCGGATACAATCATAAACTAAGGTTTTACCCAACCCAAGGATCCTACATATATCCTTCACCCTGTATCCCTCCCTAAAGTAGAGGAAAGGGATACGAGCCTTGAGATCGTCAGTTTTTGCAAGCCATGAAGTATGATGGGGACAAATAGGCGGCAACCAGTGGCAACACGTGTTGGAACGTGATAAGTACGTAAGGACCTTATCTATAGCAGTTACGACACTACGATAGTATAGTTTCCTATTACGGTAGTCAGGATACGTACTATAGCGGGCGCAATACGCCCTCTGAGAAGGAGAAGCCCTATGGCTATCTCGAAGTGGTAGTTTACATCAGGCGTGTGTAAAAACGCGATATTGTGGACGCCTGTACTCATCACTTTTACGCAATTGGTCAGGGTAGGACCATAGAGTATAAATATCCTCCCATGGGGAGGGAGGCGAATAGACATTCACTCTCTTACTCACTTGTGCACCCTCTCCACCGCTATAGTCTCTCAACCTACTCAAAGGTGAGAACACCATTCCTGTTAGCTGCGTGCATTGCTGCGCAACAACACGTGCCACATTAGCTAAGGTCCATGGACCTTTTGGTGTGCCTTGATGGGCAAAAACGAAAAAGTGGTTTTCCGCATCTTTATGAAAACGGCTGTAAAGCCAGTCGACCCCGACAACAAAAAAAAACGGGTCCATACCTTTTGGCAGGGCAGTTGGGCGTGACCTCGGCCGCGGTCAGGTGCGACCAACACCAAACGGTCGGGACCAACAAATAAAAAACAATGTTTTTTTTTGGCTGATCCCGACACCGGGCGGGCTCTTATTCCCAGATACTTTGCATGGTCCAGAACAGGACTGGTGAGTTCTCTGGGAAGTGGTAGCCAACACCAACGTGGTAAAGTTCCCAGACCAGTCACGATCCACGCTGGATGAGCCCGAGACCTTCGACACTTCCTTTCCCCGATTTCAATGCTGCAGTGATTGGAGAAAGGACAGACACGACATACCCCTTGACATACCCAGAGAAAATTCCCCCATGAATTCGCGATCCTATCTGATCTCATCGGTTGGCTGCACACGGATGTGCCTGAGATTGGAACAAATATATAATTCCTGTATTCTGACTGTTGCCACACACTGCACGACCGTAGAAAGAGACGAACAATATTGGGCGACAGAGAAACATGCCACAACTCCTGCCCCAGCTCCAATAGTAGCCATGCAAACGGTCAGAAATAGCACAATCAGCTCATTGGATGCATTTTCGTGAAGTGTTGTCGATTTTCGTGCGTCTCAGGGTAAATAGCCCCGCATAGCACTTCACAATGAGTATCAACGAGTATAATAAGTCGCTTTCTACTCTAAATCCCTGCCCCATCATCCTATAAGGCCTATGAGCCCAAAGCCATCCTAGAAACGAAGGCCGTTTAACCTTTGCGAGAATACAGAAGCAGTTGGACACAAACCGTTTCAATCCGGCAGCGTCGCCGTTGAACAAATCCTGGTCTCCTGGGTAGGTACCAGAGTCAGCATACTGCCAGAATGTGGTGTAGCTGTGAACGCCGTCAGCAACTATAGTTTCCGGGAAATGGGATAAATTACCTCCAGCCGGCGGGGAGGGTGCCGATGGAGGCGGCCCAGTGGGCGATCCAGAGCGGGCTGGTCGAGCCGAATGCGGCGCTGTTACCCGTGCACGAGGTCCACCAGCTCGTCGTGGTGTAAATCACTGAGGGAAGGTGTAAGATATGGCAACGACACTACAAAAAAAAAAAAAAACGCACCTGGGTACCTATCGGCGTTGCGAGTCGTGGTTGAAAACAAAAGTGTGTGAGAATCACAGCGGAAAGACGAGAAAATGGCGATTTACCTGGACGTCGCGGCATGGTACGTATTGGCAAAGCTGTGGATCCAGGAGACCATCTGCGCCGCAGTGAGGCCAGCACAAGAGCCTTGTATACAGAGGTCAGAAAACGCGAGGAGATGGTACGCGGAAAAGGGCACCTTCGAGGTCGAGGGCTCCAGGGAGGGTGATCCCGTCCGCAGACCACCCGCCTCCGTGAGCGAGGAAGTAGTTAGCCTGCGCCGCGCCGGTTGATGTATCCGGGTGCGCAAAGTGGTACGCGCCGCGGATGATGCCGTTGTTAGTCGCGCCGACATAGTTCTGGCTGAAGTACGAGTCGATGAACGCTGTTTTCGCGGCGGTCAGTAAATGAAAAAAAAACGTAGAGCGGGCCGGTGCTCAACTTGTGCCCTCGGTAGCCTTGATGTACGCGAACTGGACGCCCTGGGACTTGATCGTGGCCCAGTTGAGGCTGCCCTGCCAGTTGGAGACGTCGCATCCCTGAGGATCCGCGCGCTTCACGAGTGCTGGCCCGCTCTCGCCCTCGGCTGCGGGTTCGGGCGCGGGTGCACCGGCGACGCCGAGCGACAGAGACAGAGTGGCCAAGGCGATGAGTTGGAGGAGAGATCGCATGTTTGTAGAAGATGCTGAGGGGAAATTTACTCGACAGCCGCAGCGCAATTTATGCAAAATCCGCGTCTGCCCTCCCAGGAGCCCCCATGTGTTTCGTGGGGTCACGACGCAAGAACCTCGAGAGCGGGTTGACAGGTGCGCGTGTTACAAGATCGAGTGAAAGTGTGGATGTATGAGTCCGATGCTTCGTCTGTCACGAAGCGTCGTGGCGCATCTAGTCGGTCCCGGTCCAGGGTTTCCTCCTTGAGACCCGTGCACGGCAGTGCAATTCAGAGGTTCCGCCATGAGACACTGAGCAATCTATCCGTAGCGTGTGCGACTCGGAGCACTATAGAGGTCCGCGTTTTGGAACTGGTGCGGCACGCTCGTCATGCGGTCGTCGAGACCAGCAGGCCCTCGAAGGAGCACTGGCACTGGAGCTTGCACTGGAGTTTCAAACAAGTGGCACGTGGTTCGTCTCGGCATTTTCCTGCGAGGCATCCGGCAAAGCCCGTTGCGTCAGCGTAACAGTTCTTACGTACTGTATACGAGCTCAAACGCAAGACCACCCATCATAAACTTCGATTCTCGAACAACGCCGAGTCGGCATGGTATAAATAGCACAGATTCAATCAGTCTAATGATAGAGTGTGTGCCACATAGGGTTCTGTACCCCAAGGTGCATATAATTACAGTAAGCGGCGCCAAATCCAGAAGACTTGAACGAGGGCTTTCCTCATGGTGCTGGTACCAGTTTTCGTCGCGTTGCCGTAAACACAAACGGGATATGATATATGACACTCCGATACCCGGCAGTATAAGAGGAGGCAATTTATTGGCCTATTACGATACTTACGATGGAACCCTTTTTCGCGGTCGTGGTCGCGGTAGGCTGTCGCTTTGCGAGGTGCTGCTGCTATTTTCCGTCATCCAACCGACAAATTTGGTTACTACTATAGTTACCAGCGCACAAGCGCATAGCGTATAGGTATTACTCTACTCTGAGCATAACATCCCGGGGCTATAGCACACCCTCACCTCCAACGCAAATCAAGTGTCGCATCCCCCCTCCCCTCTCCAAAAAAAAGAAAAACTCTGTGAGGTGTTGCGTGGAGGGAGGTGCCCTTCTCGGGCGACGAAGTGTAGACAGAAAACGCAAAAGTAAAAAAAAAAAAAAAAGGAAGGCCGGGTGATGCCGATGACGAGAGGGGGAGAGACGACTTCTTTTTTTTTTCGTTGTTTTGGTGGTATAATAGTGGTTACTGCAGGTTACAACATCCACCGCCGGTCTGTGGTGCGTATGGGTCCTCGGTTTTGCTGACGGGGCCCCACACGGACGGAACCTGCACGGAAGGAATAGGGCATCAATACCGATATGGCTAAATGCTCGGACACGGAACGCCGCCTGGGTGCGAGCAACGAGGGAGGCCGAGGGAGGTAACAGGGAGGGAAGGGGTGACGAGGGGAGAGAGGGAGGAGAGATACTGACAAGATGATCTGTAGTTGTCTTGCAGTATCGTATGATACTTGCACTCGCTTCGCTCACGCGTATGCGTGGGCGGACCGAGGTCTTCGCGCAGGCGTTGGTTGTGCTCAATTAGGCGGCGGAGCTTCAGCTCGGACATGGATGGCTTTGGGCGTGAGGAGGACATGGTAGGGGGGAGGAGATGCGAGGGGGAGGGTATACTGAAGAGGGGGGGAGGCTGCTCTGCGCTGCAACGCTATTGTGGTGGGCGTTGCAAGTGAGAAAAGAAGACGTGTGACGGATAAGGCAGGGGAACACGCACCTCAAGGAAGGAGAGGAGAGTTTGTGTGTTGGTCAGGCAACGGTGGTGCGATGCACACGGCGATCGGTGGTTGTTGGGAGATGTGTCAAAAGGATGGGAGGGATGTAGCGCCTATTGAGAGAGACAAAGGAGAAAAAAAGAAGTGGCTTACGGAAAGCGAGAGAAGAAAAGAAGAAGAAAAAAGGAGGAAGGAGAGTGGATGGGTCGAGTTGGTGGAGCCCAAGAGAGGAGGGGGAGGTAGAGTGTGAAAACACCGGACGAGTACCTACAGGCACCGGCCTCCTGATTACCGCACGTGTAAGTCGTAATCGTACGCCCACTTCATCGCCAACCGTTTAACGAGTCGCTTAGGTGTCCATATGCAGCCACTCCTCCTCGGCCCACCGCTTCCTCCTCCGATACTGTAACAGCACAGCATATATACAGTACAGCCATTTTGTCTGGTTCCACAAGAAACATACGTTTCAACAAATAACAAGGATCACTACTTTTGTCACTGATTTTGTCCGGCCCTTTTGGCTCCACTCGACAAAAAGAGAGATAATTCGATGGATGGGATCACCCATCTCATCTCAGCTGCCACGCACACTCCCACGTTCTGTCCCATTTGCACATGCACGGCTCATTAATGAAAAGCGTCCCGCTATTTATTTATTTTTGTTCCACTATCTCCTTGTCTATCAACGCCTTTTTGGGCAGGAGGGTTATCAGGCGCCGCACAGGTAGACAGGTATGACAGATTACGAGCCGAATATTGTACCCTATCTGACCGTTGAAGGTGCGCCCAAGTCTATGCGGCGCCGTCTAAACCTCTTCGAGGAACTTGCGCACGCCGCCTTCAGGCAGTGCTCCAACGAATTGCTTCACTGGCTCACCATTGCGGAACGCAACGACCGTAGGGAGCGCGCGGACCTGTCCCACATGCCCAGATAAATGAATGAATGAAGAATGAAGAGTTCATTAATCAGCACTATCAGCACACCGTCTATATTAACGGGGGAATGGGGGAGCCGCGCACCTGGTACTTCTGCGCGAGCGAACCGTGCACGTCCGTGTCGACGGTGACGAGGTCGATTGGCCGACCCGAGCCCGTCTTCGTCTCTACGTCCCCTGCGAGCTTCTCCAGGACGGGCGAGAGTGCTTTGCATGGGCCGCACCAGCTGTGTTGCGTTCCGGACGCGCCCGGCAGTTCGTTAGTGTCAATGAAAAAAATGACAAAGACATGGAAGAACGCACTCGGCGTAGAAATCAACGAGCACCACGCGCTCATTTGTCTTAGTAGCGGAAGTGACCCTGCTGAAGGTCTGGTACGCGTCAGAACAGCACAACACGGGGGAAGGGAGAGAAGAGAACGGGAAGCGAATAAAGAAAAAGGAAAGGTCTCAATTTACCGTTTCGTCAGCACCATGGAAATGCTCGAACCTGCACCTCGAAGTGGAGAAGGAACGTGTAGGGACGGAGAACAAAAGGGAGGGTAGCCTTGTTGCCGTACGGATGTTCATTGTTCTCGGAAGATCGAACACCGGTGCATTCGCGTGGATCACATGCATCACATGTGGTTGCTTTTTCTCACGGTTACCATGAGCCAAAATAGCGACCGAATCAACGTTGCCTCATTTCCGCGGTCCAATTGTGGTGGTTCCCTAAACTCGAACACAGCGGGACTTGATCTGGGACTGTAGCACCGCCAAAGAGTGGCATTCCATGTGAATGGATCATTATCTGTCACAAACTGATCTGTGCATTCTGATGGAGCTAGTACTAGCAGATATCTTCAATGCTATGAAAATGTTGGCGACTGCCAGTTGGTTGCTACGCCAACCAACTGAGGCGAGACCCGCTATCTTGGTCCCAGCGTCTGTCTCCCTATATAACCTCTCCCATTCTGCCTCATTTCACCATATCTCCCCGAGTCAATTCTCCCTCTTTCTTGTTGTCGTCCGAGCAGGGTAGGTTCTCCTCCCCGCTTGTTGTCCCTCCTTTCTTACTAACCCTCTCAACAGTACTCGCAAAGCCCTACTACACTACCACAAGTCATTAGCTCATCTAATCCGGCCTTGTCAGTTTCCCCCACACGTCAACAGACAATCCAACAAGAAAAAAAATCATCAAGATGCGTTTCACCCTCGCCTCCGCTGCTCTTGCCACCATCGCCGCCGCCGCCTCCGCGTCCGCCCAAACCAATATCCAGGTCCAGGTCGGCAGCAACGGGCTCTCCTTCTCCCCAAGCTCCGTCAACGCCTCGGTCGGCGACACCGTCTCCTTCGTCTTCTTCCCGAAGAACCACACGGTGACGCAGTCGTCCTTCGCCGCACCCTGCCAGCCCCTCGCGTCGGGTATCGACTCCGGTTTCCAGCCCGTTGCCGCCGGCGCGACGACGGCGCCCTCGTTCACGCTCACCGTCAACGCGACCACCCCGCTCTGGTTCTACTGTCGCCAGTCGAGCCACTGCGAGTCTGGCATGGTCTTCGCCATCAACCCAACTGCGAACAAGTCATTTGAGACGTTCCAGGCTACCGCCAAGGCTTCCTCTGCTGACGGTACCCCGCCCTCAGCGGCGTCCTCCGCCTCCGGCTCGACTGCGTCGTCCCCCTCGACCACCAAGACCGGCTCGTCGTCGACCTCCACGTCGTCATCCAACTCTGCCCTCACCACCGGCGCACGCGCAGGCGGTCTCCTCGCGGCACTCGGCTTGGCCGCAGGCATCTTACTATAGGGCTGTTTTGTGTGTTCTCCCGCGTGGCGATACCCTCTACTTACCTACGTATCTTTTCCTTTTTTTGGTTGTTTGTTTTTTTATTGTGACGGCATTGCTAGATCACGTATTCCCCCCTATTTTATTGATAGCTGGGCTATGTAGTGACTCGCATGAAATGAAGGATTTGGCTCAATAATTTTCGTGTGCTGCAGTGACGAGTGATTGAGGTCGTTGCCTGAGGACCCGTTTGTCGCGCCTGTGCAGACAACGAACAAAAAAACTTCGACAGCATGCTTGCTTCCCTCACTCGTGATCCCGATCAATTCCACTGAAACGGTATCGTACGTCTTGTTCTAAGTTTGGAAACAAGTGCCTGTTCCGATCATCAAAAAAAAAAAAGCCTCAACATCAATACGTCTCCATCATCGGATCACGGTGCTGTGCGACCCCGGCGGCGTGTCTGCACAACCTCCTTCCCTTCCTCATTTACCTAAGCCGGGGTCCGTCTCATCCCCGACTCATGCGCGAGCACCCCAAATGTGATCAATGGCGGTGGAGTAGTTATTGGGAGTGAGGGAAGTGTTGAAGACGTCAGGTAGGCCGCATGAGGTGTGAAGGGATAGAGGGCTGACGATGTAGGGGGAATGAAACTTTGTAATTGACCCGAGCGCTACATTGCAGTCCATGTCGGTCTGTACGGATTTGAGTCGCGAGGCGCACACTGAGGATGACACTTGGTGTCCTGCCGGGGTGTGTGATTAGTTCGAGTACTGCAAGAGCAGATGCAGACACAAGCGCACGATCGACAGCACTTGCCTTTGAAAACTGCATCGGTGCAACAGACGTGCTCGATAGCTGTCCCAGCTCACCCCCCCCCTAACATGTCACATGACCACAAATCCAAAAACTCGGAACCAAAAATAAAGTTTGGCTCGAAAATTATATAACTTATTACAAACATAAATACGACATAATCATAGACTTTTTGTTTTTGTTTTGTTTGTGTGGTGTAAATATAGTACAAACATAAGCAAATAAGGTAAGCAACGCAACGCATCGTATACAGCGTTCAACCCCCCCACCCCCTTTCGGCGCGCGGCCCTCTCCCCTCATCCTTTGGCCCCCCCTTCCCGACCCTGTACGACACGCAAGCGCGGGACCACGCGGGACAAGCCCCCCTTTGCACCCCCGCCCCGGTTGACTCGCGAAGGGGGGGCGCGCAGGTGGCACGCGCCCCCCTTTGCCCCCTGTCCCTGTTTGCGCGCAAAGGAGGCGCGGGATAGGTACGCCCCCCTTTTTGGCCCCGTGCCCGTCCCCGTTCACGTCGAACAGGAGACCCGAACACCGCCCCCGCCTCCGCCCCTGTTGACTCGCGAACGGGGGCTGCGCAGGAAGGGGCACGCTCCCCCGTTCGCGCGCAATGGGGGCGCGACAGGTATCCCCCCCCGCGCCTCCCTCGTTCACGCGTGAACAGGACATACGCACGCGGGACAAGCCCTCGCCACCGCTGCTCCAGTTTACGCGCAAGGGAAGGAAGACGCAGGAACGAGGTGTGGCACGCCAGGTACGTCCCCCCTCTCTGCCCCCCGCCCCCTCGTTTACACACGAACAGGACACACGACGCGGGACGGCGTGGGGAAGGCGCGCATACCCCCCCGTCCCCCCTCTTACCGGGGACCGCGCGCGCAACGCCAGAGGCGGCGCGGCGCCCCCTCCCCTGGTTTGCGCGCAGAGGCGTCACGGAGACGAGGGGCGCGTGCGGGGACGATAACGGGCGCGCCCCCCACACCCTTAGCACCCCGCCGCCGTTTGCACGCACGGGCAGTGCGTGAACGGGGACGCGCTTGGAGCAGCGCCCCCCTCCCCCGAGTTGGCGCGCGGGGCGACGTGCAGAAGCGGCGCCCCCTCCCCTGTGCATCCGACACAATGGCAAGCGAACCGGGGGCGCGCTCAGTGTCCCGGAGCGGCGCCCCCCTTCCCCGATTCGCGCGCTAGGGCCAAACGCGAACGGGCGGCGGCGCGGAAACCCCCCTCTCCTGCGGGTTCGCGCGCAAGGGCGAACGCTCACGGGCAGCCACGCGGAAGCGCCCCCTTCCCCCGGGTTCGCGTGCCAGGGCGAAACATCACCCCGGGGGCGCGCGGGCCAGGTGGCGCGCAAATCGGGAGGCGCGCCCCGGTGCCCACCCTCCGCTTTGCGCACAAGGGCGGCATGTGTATGCGTGCCGCCCTTGTGCGCAAAGCGGAAAGAGCACGGAGGGTAAGGACGACGAGCGGGGGGCAACACGGAATGGGGCGCGCGGCCCCTTCTTGCTCCCCACATCCCTCTCGACTTGGACAAAAAAAGTACATACATTATGTAATATTTATTAACTAATAAACATATTTTTCTTTTGATTAAAAAAAAAAAAAATGACAAAGGCTTAATTTGCTTTTGTTTGTTCTATATTTACACTAAGGTAGCCGCCATCTAGTTTCGACGACCTTTATGTAAGCAGAAAGTCATCCGTTTTGGCTCGAACACTCCTCCCTCACAAAGCATCAGATTAGATATTTAATCTAAAGGATTGGAAGGGAAGAACCTCTTCTTTGACGTGTATAAGAGTTTTTTCAGAACAAATACAATTTGACAAACTTTTGTGTGATTCAAACATTTTGTGTGGAAATGTAATTCCTTTGTCTTACAGTCAATTTGAGCGGCGTTTACAAATCGAAGGAAAATATTCTGGCGAAAACACGTGATCTAAAAGTCACATGTGCTCCCTCTGAAGTTGTGCGAAGTTGGACTTTGTAGCCTGTAAATTGCTGCAGATGCCAAAGCGAAAGGCCGGAAAATGTGCACGCATCAAGAATGCCACCCAAGCAAGACAAAAAAAGAATCATCCACATATTGAACCAGGTGCGTGGTGTTCCTCAATGCCGGCAAACAGAAGGCTCATGGCCATTGGCTGCAGTAACCCCGGATGGGAACAATGCGGCACGTCCCACGTCCCCAAGTCCAGAAGGGTCCATGGACCTGGGCCATGAAGGGGATAGGGGTGGTCATGATGGAGACACCACCCGGGCTCTTCGAAGTGCAGAAGAGCAGGCAGAACAATCCATAAAGTGCCAACGTGCTCCCCATTTTCCCGGAAAGTCTGAGAGGACCCTGAGCAGAGAAAGACTGGCCTGGAGGAAGCTAGCAGCCCAAGGATTCACCACATTGCCGGATTTTTTAGGCAGAAGGTCAAGAAAGAAGATCGGCAGGCCAGGCTCAATGCCTTGGTTGCTGCGGCTGCAGCCTCCCGGTGCAGATCTATGCAACAAAGGCAGGAGGAGGAGGAGGGGGAAGGGCCTGGGGAGGCTGAAGCATCTAGAGACGATACGGTTGCCAGTGCTGCAGGCATGCCGTGCATCTTCAAAATCACTTCCAACTCGGAGCCGCGGCCCATCCAGGTTGACAACACAGCTGAAGTTTTGCCCATGCCCCAGGCCAGCCCCAGCCAAGGTTCCGGCTCACTCAAAAGAGCACGGTGTGTGCCCCGTATCCGAGTCCATCATCCAATACCCTTGGAAGAATCAGAAGAGAGCAGCAGCAGCTGCAAGACGCTGAGCGATGATGACTTGGACTCAGACAATCATGGTGCCCCCTCCGAGTCAAAGAAGATGCGACACGATCTCAATGATACTCACAGCATTGTCATGCGCAAGCTCGAGGAGCTTCGCCGAGGGTATGATCCTGACAACTCCAGTCCCCAGTTTTCCCAAGACAGTGCTCTGAAATACCTTCGAGATCGCACAGCATTGGACGTTGCTCGAGGGGAGCTGAATGCACTGGTTGAAGAGAAGAAGATGGACCCAATTCTTTGTGGGCGCATTCAGGCAATGGTGGGGACACTGAATTTATTCATGGACGAAGATCTGTGTTACACATGGACACGAGCGTCGCTCGTCTTTGCAAAGTCTCAGAGCCA
Source organism: Lactarius hengduanensis (assembly GCA_021525025.1). NCBI lineage: Eukaryota > Fungi > Basidiomycota > Agaricomycetes > Russulales > Russulaceae > Lactarius > Lactarius hengduanensis. The sequence continues at coordinate 33,910 of JAKELI010000252.1, read as the reverse complement.
CGGCGTCTCACGTGCTCGATCGATACGGTACTGGGTGCTCACCTTCTTACAGTCCCGCGACCTACCGCTCCACAAATATAACTGGACCCGCTCAACTGTATTGGGGGATGAAGACATATCACAGGAAGTCCAGTTCAAGCTGGGAGAGATGATGAAGAACGGATCAATCACGGCAACGGATCTCGTCAATGTCATTGCTGGCCCAAATATGCAAGAGCGATTCGAGCAAGCGGGCATCAACAAGACCTCCATTTCCGAGCGCACGGCACATCGTTGGCTAGGCCATTTGGGATGGCGGTATGGAAAGCAACAAAATGGTATGTATGTCGATGGCCATGAACGCGAAGACGTTGTGGAGTACAGGAACACTTTCATACAACGTTTCAAGCAGCACGAGCGGCGTTTCCACATCTGGGATGACAATGGGGAGGAACTTCCACCCCCCCGTGGCTTTCCTGTGCCAGAGGCCGCTCGGGCTGCTGGCCGCTTCCGACTGATCCTTGTAACGCATGACGAGTCGACATTCTTTCAAAACGATCAACGCAAGATCGGCTGGGACCGCAAGGGATCGAGCAAGACTCCGAGACCAAAGGGGGATGGCCAGTCCCTGATGGTCTCGGATTTTCTGACCTCGGAGTGGGGTTGTCTGCGCGATGATGACAAGTGCGTCGACTCCCTGCACGTCCATACACTGACCACGCTCATGTCTCTTCAGTGAAGCCCGTGTATATTTCAAGCCGGGGAAGTCAAGGGATGGCTGGTTTTCAGCCAGTGACTTGCTCGTTCAGGTCGATAAAGCGATCGACATTTTCGAGGGGATCACTAAAGGATGGGTCCAGGGCCTATTCCTCTTCGACAATGCCCCCAGCCATCAGAAGTGTGCGGACAACGCGATCTCAGCATGCCAAATGGTCAAAGGTGCGTGTGTTTTATCATTGTGCAATGCATAGCTCATATTTTTTCCAGCGCCGAGGGAGGGTTGGACGCATACCCCGGGTGGTTCACGCATGCGCAATGGCACCTTACCTAGTGGAGAAACTCAGTCATTTTACTTCTTAGATGATCACCCTTCCATGCCCGGTTGGTTTAAGGGGATGGAAGTTATCATTCGGGAACGCGGGCTATGGTCAGAGAACGGGCTGCCTGCACAGTGCACCAAGTTCAAGTGTCCAGCCAGTCGCACGGACTGCTGCTGCCGGCGCGTGCTTTTCACTCAGCCTGATTTCACCTCCCAAAAGCCTCAGTTACAAGAATATATCGAGTCGCGTGGCCATCTCTGCGACTTCTATCCTAAGTATCACTGTGAACTGAACTTTATCGAACAGTTCTGGGGTGCAGCGAAGTTCCAATACCGTGCAACGTCAAGAGCGGGCACGCTCAAGGACATGGAGTCCACAGTAAAGGAGTGCCTCGACGGCGTCTCGCTTCTCCAGATCCGGCGGTGAGTTTTCTTTATTCCCGTTATGCCACAGCTTAACATGTTCTCTAGGTTTGCAAATCGGTCCGCGCGTTTCATTGCTGCCTATCGAGAGGGTTTATCAGGGGCACAGGCCGCATGGGCGAACAAGAAGTACCATGGGCATCGCACGTTGCCCCCAGAATGGGTTCTCGCTGCCAAACAATCAACTTAGAATATTTGTGTAGATACATTCTGAAACATGGCGAAATCACGTGACCCAACCCTAGGGTTGAAGGCTTACATAAAGGTCGTCGAGACTGGATGGCGGCTACCTTACACAAATAAAACAAAAACAAAATGTATGTGATTATGTCGTATTTATGTTTGTAATAAGTTACATAATTTTCGAGCCAAACTTTATTTTTGGTTCCGAGTTTTTGGATTTGTGGTTACGTGATGTCATGTGACGTGTTAGGGGTGGGGGTGAGCTAGGACTGCTGTGCTCGATATTGTCGAGTCGATAAGAGTAAGAACGTCGGTGGTCTAATAGACGGGCATGGGACTGTATATCTTAGTGACAGACCGGACTCGACGTTCTCCATGACTTCAGTGATACTGCCATCGAGAGCTTGAAGCCCCTCCACGTAGTTCGAGACATTCCATCAGCAAAATATAATGCTACTGGCGAAACCAGAGACAGTACATACTAGTTCCCACTAGCACTACTATTACCTCTAGTACCCTAGTTTTTTGTCTAGCAGCAGGAGACTTGTCGTGCACCAATTCGTGGAAATTAGAGAAAGTCATTCCAGAATCCAGCCTGGCACAGGGTTAAACTCTAGAGTGAGAGTGCAGTCTTGCATCAAATCCGAACCCTGTGCCAGATTTAAATGTTGTGCCAGCCCGAATTCCACGCTAGAACCGGACAGGTCCGAGTAGTTATGAATGTCGTCCCAGCCCCGAATGCAATGCCAGAACCAGACAGGCTCGAGTAGTTATGAACGCCATGCCAGCCCCCGGCCGAATACCACGCTAGAACCGGACAGGCCCGATCAGTTGCAGCGACGATGATGCCGATGCAGACAGTCCCGAAGAACCTAGCCTGAGTGGTGACTCATTGATGGCTTCCGGTGGACAGATCAAAACAAAATTGATTTCGGGGAATAACAGTAGAGAACAACGGGAAATTATATGTATGGTGGATAGTGGCACGATGTGCAGTAACGCCGGGATTTACGCATCTCGCCTTGCATCGCACACGCAGCCCCCGGCATGGTACGATGCGGACTTGAACATTGGTTGGCCCACGCCATAGGCCCGGATGGCGCAACAAAAAATGAGCTCTCTATTTAAATATGAGGCTCTATAGAGGTAGATTGAGGTGTGTACGCACCAATCTAAGTCAATGAGAGCACGCGAATTTGGTATATCTGTTTCGGCATCGGTGTTATTGGTGTTGCCCTCGTCGTCTGAGTCAATAGTGTAGGTATTCATGAAGATGGCCGTGTGGTCGATTATCTCCTCCCAATGCTTTTCCGTAAGTCGTGTCGTCGTCTTGACAAACTCACGTGCTTTGTTGCCCCACAAACTATCTGAGAACCCAAGGCCGCGATTATGGCGGGGCATGGGTCTTCCGGTCTCAGGGTCTCGCTCAGGCCTGGGCATATCTTCTCCGGTTTTGAAGAACGTCAAGCCACGTTCCACCTAGAGAAAATATCACAGGGTGCAATTAAATTGAGCCGTGCCACATACCGCAGCTGCCGCAAGGGCAAGTCCACCTACTTGCGGGATATGTACATCAGGTCCTGTTGAGATCTTGCGGATGTGGAGCGAAAACACCTTGGAGACGAGATGCGAGCAGAAAGCTCCTCGCCCCGACTACAATAGGCTGATTAGGGTTGAACCTACACTGAGGGGTGAGAACTTACCGTCGCTTTCGGGTTCTCGTACAAAAATTGAAGGTTCTTGAGGTTATCTGCGACATGATTGGCCTGACCCTTGGGTGAGCTAAATTTGGAGGGGTCTGTGTCCCACATGTCGACGACAGCACGGTGGCCCGCCTTGCCAATGTCACTGCGCCAGTTATTGAGAGTGTTCTCTGCCTAATGGTGACACGAGTCATTAGAGCACAGGACCTGATCTCACAATACAGACGTACCAAAATAACGATAATGTCCATCTCCTCATCGTCAACCGCTAAGTCTGGATATACACGCTCCCATATGCTTTCAATGGCGCCATCTATCTGGCCATTGGTGCCGAATGGGTCTTCCTGACTTCCTGCCCAGCTGATAAGAAGAGGGACGAATTTCTTGCGCCAGTTTTGATGATATCGACCAGTCTGTGGGAGGGGAAGATCCATAAGTGTGGGCCTCGGCCTCCGAACCGACTTCTCCTTTGGATCCCAGGATCCCGTCTTCACCATCGCAGTATTTGCAGCTTTTCTGACGGTCACACCCATCTGTAAAATGATAAAAGCCATTAGCATTGACTTCATAGAATAGTGTCCAGTGACACACCTGATCCGTGTTTCGTGATGGGCCCACCACTCGGCCCAGCACTAGTGGCTGTGTAGTGGAAGTGGATTGGCGGACGGGCACGGACGCGGAACTGCTTGTGGGTCGGCGAGCGGTGCACTTCTTGGCCCCACTGGCACTATCTCGGGCCGTGGCAATAACGTCGTCCTCATCCTTACCGGGCTCACTCAAAGGGCGTCTGCCTTTACCCAGGCTGTTGTTCTCCACCTCGGTATTCATTATCCTCGATGTGACACTTGGTCCTTGTCGACGTACTTTCGCAGGTAAAATGTTACCGCCCACACAAGAAGCTCGGAGTACTCACTGTGCTCTGTCTTAGCCTTCCAGTTGTAAGAGAGTCCCCCTACGGTGGCCTCTTTGACGCGTTTGGAGACAGTGCTGGCGAGAGCAAGAAGGTGGTCAGTGAGCACCTGAATAAAGCATCATGATACCATAGTAACGCACCGGAGGGTTCCACCAGGAGGTGTCTTCCATTTCTCAGAGGTACTATTCTTGTGTGCAGTGTTCACCTCCGCCCTAAAGCTGCCCCGTCCTGTGTTCTGTGAGGCTAATAAGTACACAATAAGTGACTCGAATATGAAACTCACTTTTTCCTTCTTCTTCCCCCTTTTCGACAGGTAGCGCGCTGGGGTAATGCGCTCCTCGTCACTGCCAGTGGACTGAGTGTGTTCAGCATCGTCATTGTGCTCATCTGAGGCCCTGTGGGCAAGAACTTGACCTTCGTCGTCTTCGCGAGCAAAATCACTTGTGAAACCATCAAGGGTTGCATCCGCGCCCGATTGTGCCAGTGTGTCATCTTGCTCTGGGTCGCCCTGCTCTGAAGTAAGCTCATCGTCGCCCCTCGGCTCGAAGGGGTCTTGGCTGCCGGGCCTAGATGCGCTGCGTGTCAGCTCCTTTGGTTGTGGTCTTGGTGGATCGTATTGAAGGTCTGGCCTGTCTGCATGGGTCCGAGCATCCTCTTCAACCAGGGCTACCACGTCCTCGAGCCGTGCAACGCTATTGACGACCGTGCGGTGTTCTGCTCTCGCCTCCTCCTCTCTTCCACGGGCTTCCGCCTTTGCTCTGGCCTTGTCGGCCTTGATTTTCTCCTTGGTGCGTTTAGTCTTTTTTTTATCAACTCGACCAGGGTGCTTATCTGCGTTGGTTTTGCGGGTAGTGACCATGAGATATTTTTTCGGCGACAAGGTGAGGGGAGGACTCGGGTGAAGCGTGTGTGCAGGAGGTTCAAGTTTTGCATCAGAGTTTCTTTCTTTTCACTGATTCTGTTTACACTCAGCCCCCGTTGTTAGCCCACTGGCAGACCCTGCCAACCGAGTGTCAGTTGGGTGTCGGTTCTGTGCTAATACTCATGCAGCATTCATGGCATGTGTTCAATTTTGGTATTCTGTGACGACTCAGAACACGACCTGTCCCGACTTTGACGCTGCCGCTTTCCGTGACGTTGCCGCTTTCCGTGTACACGTCAATCACCTTGTATTGTTTCGCCTAACACCTCCACTGGTATCGTGATGTCGTCAGCATTGGCATTGACAAGAGCCTTTCTAGGAATTGCGCACTACTAGCAGTAACACTGGTGTCCAACGTCGTTCCTCCTCAGGCTGTCGCTATCTACTGAGACTCGTCTGAAGTACGAGTTCTCCGTGCCTACACAACGCATTTCAGCTTGGGTATCGTGTATTACTATGTTTTAGTGCATCCTGGGACACCACATCGTGTCGCTAGAAGAAAGCGCGTAGTCCCTATGGTACTAACTTAGTCGAGTGACCGGCGGACTGTGATGTCCCCGCCTTGAATGCGGTGACTGCGGTAATTCACACCGTAACACTGGATACGACTTCGATCTCAATGCGACGATGCCTATCCCCGCCGCTCCGTGAATCGCTAGTAGTTACCGCCTGGATTGAGCTCCAGTGTTATCCGTAACTCTGTTCTCTGAGCCGTAACTTTGTGCTGGGGTACCGCACTGTCAAAAGGAGGTGTTCGCAGAGTCTCTAGGGCACCTCACCGCCAATCCGGACAGATATCCCTGGAATACCCTGGCGCGGAATCCCTTCCCACACGAAACATTCTTTCAGGAGGTATCCGAGGGATAGTAAATCGACAATATCTAGATATCTCTCGGAGCACAGTGCTAGGAGATATCCTTCAAGGGTGCTCGCGGCCAAAAAGTCCGAAAGCTCTCCCGAAGATGTCAACGGCGTCTCGCCGTCTCTTTGCCGAGATACAACATATTCTCCTGCCAGGATTGCCTAAAGATGTCTTTCCGCAGGGTTGGTGGCATAGTTGATCGCGGGACTGTGATGACCCCATCTTCGATGCGGGGACTGCGGTAATTCACACCGTGACACTGACACTTGATATTCGACTTCGATCTCGATGCCTATTCCTGCCGCTCCGTGAATCGCTGGTCACCGCCCGGATTGCTTGCTGGGCCGTAAATTTATGTGGGACGAGGTAAACACGTTGACTCGGAGCTCGAGCATTCCGATTCGTGTCGTGATGCAACCTCACCGCAGGTGGCCGTGGCCGTGTCCATTCCCTCATTGCCCAATGAGATTCAGGTCCCAACGTGGGCGTACATACCACATCCGCACAGTGCACACCAACTCAAACAATCGCCCAGTGAATCCGGAACGCGTGGCACGAGCAGCCAGTGAAGTTAGTGACGACGGTCATTCAGTGAACCTCGCAAATCGTCGGGAACCGGCTGCGCAGAGGATAGAGCATCCTTACTTGACGGGTACGTCACGGTGCTCACTTTGTGTCCTTGTGATGTTCTATGTATTTAACCAACCAATAGCACTTCCCTGCGACACTGAAGGGAACTTCCTGCCACCAGGCGCACCGCCTCCGCCGCGGCCGGTGCCAGCGCAAGGGGACTGGACCCCCTTTGACTCTGAGGCCCAATTTATGCTTGCTGACCTTTTATACCGTCGTGCCGAGGTGTCTGCAGGCAATATCAATACACTCTTGGATATCTGGGCTCAGTCGTTAGCTGGAGCCAATCAGCCTGCTCCCTTTGAGAGTCATGAACATATGTACGCGACAATCGACGCATCTGTACTCGGCGACGTTCCCTGGCAATGCCTTGTTGCAGCAGGCCCCTCAGTGGATATAGGCGATCACTCTCCAGAGTGGATGCGGACCAGCTATGAAGTCTGGTATCGCGACCCAGATGCTGTTGTTACGAATATGTTATCGAATCCCGACTTCGCTGGGCAATTTGACTTGCGTCCTTACATCGACCTTGACGCCCGAGGAAAGCGCCAATGGAGTAATGTCATGTCAGGGAACGTCGCTTGGCGGCATAGCGTAAGTATTTAGCAGTCTTCTAGTTCCCGAGTACTAATTCAATTGTAACACATAGAATGACATCTTTGTGTCTGATAACAGTACAGAAGGTTCCATGTACTGTCCAATAATACTCGGAAGCGACAAGACAATAGTTTCAGTATCAACGGGACATGTGGAATACCATCCCCTGTACCTGTCCATCGGCAATACTCACAACACCATGCGGCGCGCGCATCGGAACGCGGTCATCCCAATTGCGTTCCTTGCGATCCCACAATGTAGGGTGTTCCTGGAAAATGAATAGTCCGTCTCCTTTGAAGGCTGAGACACACCCTTTCAGGTGACCGCAAATCTGACCGTGACGACAGTGGAAGGTTTGCTACCTTTAAGTATCAACTCTATCATGCGTCGTTAGCGGCTATACTACACAAGCTGCGTCCAGGCATGGAATCACCTGTTGTCCGCCGATGCCCCGATGGGCACTTCAGACGCGTGGTGTACGACCTCATTGCTTTCATCGCTGACTACCCGGAGCAATCCATGCTCACCGGTATCGTCGAGGGCTGGTGCCCCAAGTGAGCACCCACAGTGATCGAACAACTTATATGATATTCTGACACTGGAAATGTTATGACTTGGAGGTGCACGGCGCCGTGGTGGGATCTTGAAGCTCCCGCTGGCCGCCGCATGCCATTCCTGACGGACGAACTCATACGCCTCATTGATCAGAAAACCCTTTGGTCGAACTATGGCATCAAGAGCAGAATCGTTGTAAGCACTGTCATCATTTGTCCAGTGTTCATGTTCTCTAATTCCGCTGATTTGATGGCAGCCCTTCACGTCTGACTTCCCACGCGCGGATATCTACGAGATGATGTCTCCAGACCTATTACACCAGGTCATCAAGGGAGCCTTTAAAGATCACCTCGTTACTTGGATAGGCGATTATTTGTTAAGTGAGCACGGCGAGACCAGAGGAGGCGCAATCATGGATGACATAGACCGGCGGTATGTCTTCTTATCTCAATACATGGCTACACTTGCTAACAATATTCAAGTATTGCCGCGGTTCCCCTATTTCCAGGGCTGCGCCAGTTTCCACATGGGCACCGTTTCAAGCAGTGGACGGGGGACGATTCTAAGGCGCTGATGAAGGTACACACTTTCTTTAGTTTTGATTTGTATATGGCGACTGAACAGTGGTTCATGACAGGTGTATCTACCCGCCATTATGGGACATGTACCCGAGGAAATAGTCATGTGCATGTCCGCATTCCTGGACGCGTGCTACATCGTTCGCCGTAACGACATTGACAGCGACGCTTTGTCTGACTTAGATGCTGCCTTGGGGAGGTTCTTTGACCTACGCGAGGTGTTTCGCACCTTAGGTGTGAGAGCCAAAGGTTTTCTGCTCCCAAAACAACACTCTCTAGTTCATTATCGGCGCCAGGTCGAAGACTTTGGCGCACCAGGTGGACTCTGTTCATCCATCACGGAGTCCCGCCACATCACTGCAGTGAAGAAACCGTGGCGCCGTTCAAATCGCTATAAGGCCCTTGGTCAGATGTTACTGATCAACCAGCGTCTCGACAAGCTTGCTGCCATGCAGACTGATTTCGCTGAACGCGACATGCTGCCAGCTGGGCACACACCTCCCAAAAACACATCGCATCCACATGTGCCAGAACAGTCAAGACCAAATGGTCATGACAGTGAAGACGAAGACGAGGGCCCTGTGGAGGGCGACATTGTGATGGGTCACGTTACCTTGGCCCGAACGTGCGGTGAGTTTTGTTCGGTTGTTGAGCTAAACATTCGTTGTCTGATACCAAGTAGTGCGCCAGTATCCCAGGGATATCGACGAACTTTCTTTACACATAGAAGAGCCAAATCTCCATTACTTGACGCAGGTGGCTCTTTCTCAACAGCTGAATACCGACGCAGACGATGTCCCTCCCATCAATAGCCAAATATCTGTATTTCACTCAGCGGTTGCAACGTTTCATGCCCCAAGCGACCCCAGTGGTACTTACGGAATGCGACGTGAGCGCATCCAGTCCACACCGTCATGGAGAGGCAATGCGCCGAGACGCGATTGTGCATTTACCGTGGAGGACGACGACAAACCTGGGATGAGAGGGATGAGTGTCGTGAGAGTTTTACTATTCTTTTCGTTTGAATTCCATGACACGACGTACCCCTTTGCTCTTGTAGAATGGTTTAAAAGGGTAGGTGTTGATCCTGTAACGGGCATGTGGGTTGTTCGCCCCGACGTTGTGCGTGGGAAACGGGAGCGCTCGGTGGTTCACTTAGAGTTGATCCTACGTGCTGCCCATCTGATCCCTGTGTTTGGGACTCACATGGTCCCACTAGACTTTCATTTTACTTTTTCTTTGGACGCTTTTGATGCCTACTACGTTAACAAATACATAGATCACCATGCAAACAAGATTGCGTTTTAGGTACAGTATTACTTTACTTTAGGACGGTGCTGTGTCGTATCCGAGAGGTTGGCTCCTTAATTAATTCTTTTCATTTTGACGGATGAAGTAACAATCCGAAACGCCGGCGCCTGCCGGATTGAGTACTGTATTGTGATTCCCTCCGAGACTGTTCTTCGCAAGGTTCTTCGATACTCCGTCTCTACCCGTGACTCATTCACTCATGCACTCATGTCCTGTACATGCCAAGTCCCGATTGTGCTTCCTGCTGTGATTTGCAGTGCTGTCCCTTAGCACTTTCCCTGGTAACCTTCCGACGGCGATAGGGATTGTGAGGGGGTATTCCAGGGCTACCCGTACCAATTTTTTTTCCAGGTCTGACGGCAGGTTTTTGGGGTTATTGCGGCTGTAAAAACCCGTGCATGTTTTGAGTATGGTAGCGTGTTTAAACAACTTGAACAAAAAAGAAGGGGATACAAAGTGCTACTAGTACATTGAGTCCCAACGCCGAGCGCCACAGTGCCACCTGTCGACCGGCATTCCACACACGGAGATGATCGCAGGTAGTTAGTTCACTTCAAATGGGGCCCGTGCAAGAGCTCAGGATACGCACGAAAGGAGATGGCATGGGACGGTCCAAGATGCCTAGCTCATCGGGAGATCAGTATTCGGAAAACGATGAGTGTACACAACGGGATGAACAAGAGGATGGTGACTGGGAACCCGACCACGACTGGCCGAGGCGAACAGCACCGCGAAGGTCGAGCTACGACAAGTAGCTCACGTGGTAGTCACAACTGTGCCGGGGATTCGGCGGGGAATTGTAGTGTAACACCCTCAGCTGGGCCATGATTCGCCGGGCTCCTTCGTATAAGGCGTCGAACTGCGGCTGGTCGTCAGGTGAGTCAGGTGCAAGGTGACTTAATGCGGAGGTGGTGAGCGAAAAGCCGGAGGTTGGCAACGCGCAGCGTCCCTACAAGACGGGATCAATGACAATCGAGGAGGCGGACTGTGCTGCAGTCTGCCTTCATGGTATCATGTCGGGCATCCGCTGCATCGAGTGGCCACGGATGTGGGAATGGCCTTCGGGGGATGGGGAATGTCGGCACGATTGAGAGGACAGGCGAGCGGGTCGTGCGGCCTGAGGCCTGAGACCCAGAATGGGACTTGGGCTCGCAATTGCGCCACTACCCCTTCGACAGACGACAGGTACGGGTTTTCGAAGGGAGACAGGACGCGGCAACCCCGTCTCCCGTGCGGGTTGGTCACACCTGTCACAATCCCTGGACGGCGTCTTGGTTGTATTCTGGCCGACGACACTGGCGTGGACAAGAGAGAAGCAGCGGGTAAGCGGACTGGAATGACTCGGACTCCGCTGGTTTTTGTGAGCACCATATCATTGCTCTTTTGTCCGTCATTCTCTCCTCAACTCTACCCTGAGGCCTGAGGTTCCACTTCTTCCACTCGACGACTTCCTCTAGTGATTATGACCGCTACTGGCACCCTTCACGATCCTTTCATCAAGTTCCTCCATGTGGTAGGAGGAATATACATGTGAGTGCCCTTCTGACTACCACGGTTACATCCATGATAACTGAAACTGCGAAAGATGCGAATTTTTTACATCGCTTTCGCTCGAGTGGCAGGTGACCACAAGAAAGAAGCCGTATCGATGGTCGATATGGGTAAGTCCCACCACTTCTACTAGTTGCAGCCAACTGACTGCGCACTCAATTGCAGCTTTATTCTGGGTGTCGTTTTTCGGCCCTGTTTGCCATTTTCACGACCATCATCGGTTTTGGTGTCGTCACACCCATAACTGTAGGGTGCGTGATATCTCGCTTTTGTTTCAGTCAGCCGTGCTGTACTGAACATGATACTCCCCTTTCTCCCCCTTAAAGGCGTGGTTTATTCTTGTCCTCGTGCGTTTGCCCTCTCCCGAGTTGACTTGGACTTACTTGGAAACAGTTCTTCACATATGCGTTGTTTGTACTCGCATCAATGCTCATCGTAATGCGCATGTAAGGATGCCTCCCAGTGCCCTATTTTCAATGGCCAAGACTGAAAACGTTTCAACCAGTGTCGCCATCTGTAGTGCTTTGAGGTCCAGTCCTATAGACTGGAAAAAAACTGAAGACCTGACTGGACTTTAACTGATGATGACTGGACTGCAGTCACAGTTTTTCAATTTTCAGAAGTCATCAGTCACAGTCTTTCTTTTTCTCAATCAGTCTTATGACTGGAAAAAACTGGTCTAAACCAGTTAAAGACTGGACTTCAGTTCATTTTGGCCTGCAACCACCAAATGGATGTTTGATGCCCATTTTTGGCCATGTTGACGCTTGGTAATATGTGCCACGGCGGGTTTCACCGGGACGCAGGTCGCCGGACCGGACGAGTTGTTGACGTGTCAACACACACACGCGACACTCAGCACTTCACGTTGCTTTTGCCCGAGGACCCTCAAAGAAGCTAAGTGATTTTATTCCTTATTCTTTTAAACAACTAATTTGATTGTCATTTCTAGGTTTTAAATAACTGTCTTAGGTTCCACCTCGCTGCGCGCGGCACCTTGGCAGTTCGACACTCACGCGGCGTCGCGGCCCTTCGACACCCACGCGGCATCGTGGCCCTTCGACACCCACGCGGCGCCGTAGCCCATCGACACCCACGCGGCGTCGTGGCGTAACGACACGGCGCCGTGACCCTTCGACACCCACGCGGCGCCGTGGCCCATCGACACCGACGCGCCCCAACGACACGGCGTCGTGGCCCATCGACACCGACGACACCCACGCGGCGTAACAACACGGCGCCATGGCCCTTCGACACCGACGCGGTGCCGTGGCCCTTCGACACCGACGCGCCGTCACGACACGGCGTCGTGGCCCATCGACACCGATGACACCCACGCGGCGTAACGACACGGCGTCGTGGCCCATCGACACCGACGACACCCACACGGCGTAACAACACGGCGCCATGGCCCTTTGACACCGACGCGGCGCCGTGGCCCATCGACACCGACGCGCCGTAACGACACGGCGTCGTGGCCCTTCGACACCGACGACACCGACGCATCGTAACGACACGGTGCTGTGGCACTTCGACACCGACGCGGCGCCGTGGCCCATCGACACCGACGACACCGACACGGCGTAACGACACGGCGCCATGGCCCATTGACGCCTCGCCCACGACGCTACTGACTTAGCTTACACTGTAGTACATATTACTGTAACTATACCAAACATAAGTAATAAAGTATGAGTTGATTTTTGAGTGCACGGGTAGGGTTACCTGGGCCACATGTGTAACGCCACCACAGGGGCGTTAAGTACGGCGTGTACTTCGTAAGTCGTACTGGGTCACGGAAAGGCGTGGGTCGGTTAAGACCAGAGATGATGATGCACAAGTATCACTTGGTCTCCCACGACACAAGGATAATAGCGGAGGTCAAGATAGGCTCAAGCGCAACGGCGAGCAAACAGTTTAACTCAAGCGCAATGGCGAGTTCACTCGGGATCGTGAGACAGATAGTGTGGTATTACACAAGAAGTCAAGTCTACCGTACAAGCTAGGTATACGAGACCTTATATAGTAGTACAGGGTGTTTGGTCGGGCCAAACACAAGGCGTGATAATGAGCCTCCTGCTCGAGAATGGAACAAAGGGAAATTCGGATATAGTGAGATAAGGATGCGCGGAGTCATGCGCTCACGGAAGTAACTCGGAAATGTGGGGTGGTTTTCGATGGCGCAAACTACCCTTCGAATCGAGTGGTGCGTAAGTGGAATCGAGGAAAACGAAGCGGCGCGTGAGAAATGGGAAGCCCGCGGAAATCACGTATCGTACAGGGAACAGGGAGAGGGAAAGAAGAAAGCGGTCAAATCGTAACATTACCCCCCTGTCAGACTCGAGGTCGCCACGACCTCGACTAGTCGCTGGTGCAGTACCAGTCTTCGTCAGGGCGTGTGTTGTCAAGCTCAGGTGATGGGGAGCGCTTGGCTGGGCATGCGTGGCGCGAAAGGAATCGGAAGCGCCCTCGCTCCCCACAGTCCCGACACAGCTCGTACATGGGGCACTCGATCTCTTGGTGCCTCGCGTCATGCCGGAGGCACTTGCCACACCAGCGAGGGCGAACAGGCGGCTCCTCATACGCGGGTGTCGTGGGGGCGAGACGGCGGATGAGGCATACGTCCATGTGATGCGTGCGGCTGCCACACCATTGGCAGGGGTTGGTGAGCGTGGGGGATCGACCTAGTTTGGGACAATCCGCGATGAGGTGCCCTTTCTCCTTGCACTCGTAACACTTGCGACGATACCTGTCCCTCTCTCCGTGGACACGTGGCATCTCGCAAGGTCCCCCTTCGCGCGGTACGAAGGGCATCGCGTACGCGTCAAATCGGGGGCGTGTGGGCTTGGCCGTGAGCTCCACGTACTTCTCCGATATGAGGGGGATAGCTCGTGCGTATTGAAGGCGCTTCCGCACTCCTCCGAGACGCATCTCAAGGTGGAAGCGGTCACCAATGAGTTTGTCCTCGAGACGGCGCATGTCCGCAGCTCGAGCCGCGATAGCGTCCTTCTCTACGAGGCACTCCCGGAGACGAGAGACCTCGGCACGCAGGCGAGGTTGGCGAAGTTCCACAAGGACCTCGTCGAGGACAATGCGACGGGGGTCGTGAGGGTGGAACATGTTGATCATGTTGTCGGTAATGTGTCTGGGCATCTCTCCAGTATACCCGGGGTTGAGGTAGACCGAGCACCCATAACAGGGCTCTCCCTTGGCCATGGTGCCGATCACCTCCTGATAGTCTTTTCGGTAGTAGATGTATTTTGCCACCTCCTTCTCGTGACCAGCCCCGATCATGAGCGGGAAATACGTGGGTAGGTCGGGGTTGTTTGGGAAGAAGGGGATGCCAGGGTCGGTGGGGTCGTCGTCGTCGCCCTTAAGAGGGGCGACGCGGTCGTAGTCGATAGGGTCATCGAGAAGTGCGAGTTGGGGGTTAGGTGGGAGGAGTAATGTGTCGACGGGTGGGTTTAGGATTTCGTCGCGAGTGGGGAATGATGTGAGAGGGTCTAGCTGCAGGATGGCGCTCAGGACTATGTGTTCGAGCGGTGGGGGAGAGTCCTCTAGCGCGGCGATCTGTTCGGTGGCCAGAGTCAACACTGGCATAGGCGGAGAGTCGGTGACAAGGGAGTATGGGGTGACTCTTTCTAGATCCTCGGGGACACCGTTGTCCTGCGAGGGGACGGTCAGGTTTTCGAGAATACGAGCGGCAGGAGGGCGAGACGGGATAGTGGAGATGAGCGGAGTGGTCGACATGTTAGAGGAGTAGGAGTGAGCAGGGGATGGGGAGTATGTGGGTCGTCAGGTCGTGTTTTTATACCTTTCGTCCAGCCCCGTCGGCGGTAGGATTGCGGCGATAGAAGTCGGCGATAGAATTGGATGCGTGGCGGACGTTATCCAGCGGTTCCCACGTGCTGTCGCTCATGGGAAAACCCTTCCACTGGATGAGGAATTGAAGTTTGCGCCCTCGGCCGTGGAGTCTGGATCCGAGGACTTGTTCCACTTCGAATTCTTCCTCTCCCTCGATAAGGTCAGGTGGTGGGCGTGGGAAGTTTTCCCCATGCAGTTCCGTCTCCTTATATGGGGTCAGGAGGTTTGCGTGAAACACGGGGTGGATCTTCCACATGGGGGGAAGTTCAAGTTCGTAAGACACCGCTGACAGGACCTTCTTGATGCGGAACGGTCCGTGTCGTTTGGGGGCTAGTTTGGCCGTGGGGTAGAAGGTCCGAAGATTCGTTCCTTCGAGCCAAACTTGTGCGCCCTCTTGATAGGGGATAAAACGTGTTTTGCCCCTCTTCGCCATCAGTTCTTGTGCGTGTTTGATACAATCTTGTGCGTGTTGTCTTCTGGTGGACATCTCTTCTAGGCGTTGATCTACCGATGGAGTTGACGTGGGTTTTGGCGTCCATGTGGTACGTGGTTCCCATCCCATGATGAGTGAGAATGGGGAATGTTTTGTGGTAGCGCTGGGCCATGAGTTATGCGCGAACTGGGCTACGGGAAGGGCCTCGGCCCAATTATCTTGTTGCACGTTACTCCAGTGTCGGAGGTATTGTTCTAGCCATTGGTTTGTGCGTTCTGACTGCCCGTCTGTCTGAGGGTGGTACGCGGAAGAGATATTCTGTCGGATCCCGAGTACCTGACAGAGTTGTTTCATGAATGCGGAGGTAAATCGGGGGTCTCGGTCTGTGATCATTTTACGGGGTATGCCATAATGAGGGTAGACATGTTGGAGATAGAGGCGTGCCACTCCTTCTGCTGTGATGGACTCGTTACAGGGAATAAAGATGGCTGCTTTAGAGCAGTCGTGGTCGGTAATCGTGAGGATGGAGTCGTACCCATCCGATGGCGGTAGTTTCGTAATGAAGTCCATCGCTACGACTTCGAAAGGTTCTGCATCTGGGTCGGTGGAAATGGGGAATAGGTGCGGCTTTTGTCGGTGAGGGTTAATTTTGTTGGCTTGGCACGTAGCGCAGCCTTTAACGTAGTCTTCCACATCTTTGCGCATGTTGGGCCACCAGTAGTCGCGTCGGAGGAGCTCGTATGTATTCGCGATTCCTGGGTGTCCCATGGCTGGAGTGTCGTGAAAGAAGGTAATTACCCCCCGCTTAAGATCGTTGTCGCCCACGACAACCAGAGCGTCATTCTTCCACCAGAGCCCATTCAATTTTTTCAAGTTGTGCGGCTCGACCCATCGCAAGACGTCCTTCTCGTCGAGGTTCTGCGTTATCTGGGTCCAAATGTCCATGTCGTGCATTGACATTTCTGTGGCGCGGATGAAGCGGTCGGCAGGGAGGACTATAACGTCGTTGTTGTCCTCCTCACCGAGTCCGTAATCCGCCCGTCGGGACAGGGCATCCGCACGACTGTTCTTGATTCCCGAGACGTGCTTCAATACAAAGTCGTACTCGGAGAGCTCCAAGAACTCGCGTGCCACGCGTCTACTGATTTTTCTGGGTTCCTTCCAGTATTGGAGGTTGGCATGGTCGGTGTGTATGATGATTTTGTGAGGGGAGCCAATCAAGTACGTCCGCCAGGCTCGCAAAGCTTTTACGACTGCTAGCAGTTCGCGGTCGTAAATGTCATAGTTGCGTTCTGCTTGGCTGAGGGATTCAGAGTGGAACGCGACTGGATGTATCTTCTGGTCAGGACCAAGTTGGTTTAACACGGCCCCTAGTGCGACGTTGGAGGCGTCCACCTCTAGTTCGAATGGTTTTGTAAGGTCGGGGAATAGGAGCGTGGGTTCTCGTCCGATGCAATGTTTGATATTGTCGAACGCAGTCTGCTCGTCTTGGCCCCAATGCCAGGGTGTGTCTTTTCGCGTGAGGTTATGAAGTGGGCGAGCGAGCGTGGAGAATCCT
Source organism: Lactarius hengduanensis (assembly GCA_021525025.1). Classification (NCBI taxonomy): domain Eukaryota; kingdom Fungi; phylum Basidiomycota; class Agaricomycetes; order Russulales; family Russulaceae; genus Lactarius; species Lactarius hengduanensis. The sequence continues at coordinate 16,809 of JAKELI010000252.1, read as the reverse complement.
CGGATGAATCGCCGGTAGAAATTACAGAACCCCAGAAATGCGCGAACTTCGCGGAGATTTTTTCGGGGCTTGCCATTCCTGGACACCCCTGACTTTTATGGGGTCCATGCGTACGTTCCCATGGCCGATGATTAACCCGAGGTATTCGATTTCGTATACTTCGAATGCGCACTTCTCCGGTTTCACGTATAGGTCGTGTTCTTCGCATAAGCGGAGAACTTCATGTAAGACGGCTCGGTGGTGAACGAGGTCGTCGGCCGTAGCGATCAGGATATCGTCCATGTATACGACCACTTCTTCAGTGAGTATGAGTGGGCGGAATATCCAATCCACCAACGCCTGGAACGTAGCTGGTGAGTTGGTAAGCCCAAAGTACATGACTAGGGGTTCGTATGACCCCTGGTTTGTTTTAAAGGCCGCCTTCCATTCGTCTCCTTCTTTTATTCGGACATTGTTGTACCCCCATCGGATATCTAGTTTGGAGTAGAGACGTGCGGGTCTTATTCGGTCGATGAGTTCTGGGATGAGGGGTAAGGGATAGTTATTCTTGACGGTGACTTCGTTTAACCGTCGATAGTCCTGGACCGGGCGTAGTTTCCCGTCCTTCTTTTTGATGAAGAAGAAGGGGGACGTGTAGGGGGATTTCGATGGTCGAATGTAGCCCTTTGCCAGTTGTTCATTAAGAAACGTCGTAAGTGCCGCCCCTTCGTTCTGGGCAAGGGGATAGACTTTGCAGTCTAGTGTGGCAGGGGCGTTAGGAAGGAGGTCGATGGCGTGGTCCCAGGTACGTGAGGGTGGGAAGCGGTGAGATGCTTCTTCATCAAACACCTTTCGATGTTTATGATATTCCGTTGGGACCATTTCCTCGAAAGTACGACTCTCCTTTGTCGCCGCCTCTCGCTGCGCCAGTTCGGATGCTGTCGTCGTCTTTCTTAAGAATGCGATATGGGGTTCGTGCTCCTCATCCATGAGTTGTTCCCACGCCTCCTCGTCGAGTTGGTACGTCTCCAATGCGCGAATGGAGGCTTCCATTGGCATGGCTTCGTCCGACAGGTGTAGGCTGGAAATGACTACTGGCTGAAACTCCTCGTTCAGCGTCGCTTCTCCCCATCTTATCATCGGCTCGAAGGCCGTGAACCAGGGGTACCCAAGGATCACTTCGTCTTTTCCAAGATTTGTAATGAGGAAGCGAAGTGTCCTGGTCTTTTCTCCTGTCCGTACTGTGAGGTCGGTGTATTGGGTGATTGCGCCGTCTTGGTTGTGTGTTCCATCTACATTCCAGATGTGGATGGGCGTCGAGATATCACGTGTGGAGATTTGTAGTCGTTTGAGTAAATTTGAACAGATGAAGTTGTCGGTTGCTCCTGAGTCGATGAGCACTTGTCTTTCGGCCGTCGCGTGTGCAGATTTGAATAAAACTGGGATTCGCATGGAACGATATCTGCTATGGTACACGTTTAAGTTTAGAGCTCTAGCCCAGGCCGCCGGGTTCAAGCGTTTTGAAAATCCTCTCGTCCAAACAACTTCTCGACCATTAGGTCGCGCACCTCCTGTGTTTGGGCCGTCATCGCCGCGATCTGAGCGTTAGCCTGCTCATCATTCGACAATACGCGGTTCGAGTGTACGGCGACAGTAGTGACGGCGGGAGTTGATAGTGATAGGGTGTCGGGGACGGTAGTTGCGTGACTGGTCGAGGCGGCCGCAGCAGCGCGCGTGCCCTTTTGTGGACAATTACGCGAGATATGTCCTTGAACACGGCAGCGAAAACATCGTCCTTCTTTCTGAAGCTGGGCTTTATCAGAATCGGTGAGAGCCACATTGGCTCGAGCGCGTCCAACATCCATGGCGTTCGGATCGCGGTTTTTGTTAAGGGCTTGGACCCATTGGTCCCGGTTGTGTACCCCCTTTTTCTGGCGCGGAGTTCTGCTCTTTCCGAGCCGGTCCTTGAGAACCAGGTATTCAGCTTGTTGTAATCGTGCTGCCGCTTTCCACTCATCCCATGTGATGGGGTGTTGGAAACGGATGGCGTTGATTACTAACTGGTTGGGCAGGCCGTCTTGGAACATTTCTAGGGTAGTGGCTTCGTCGGGGTTGTACCCTGCTTTGGTGACCAACGTTTGGAATTGCGCGATGTAAGAATCAATGTCCTCCCCCTTCATACTGTGGGTTTGGAGTGTTTTGCGGGCTCTGGTTTGCTCCGCCGTGTCGGTGTACGCTTGTGTGAAGCGGGTGTGGATCGTGTCCCACAGATTTATTTCGTTGTGGTTAACACCCGCGGCTACTTGGTCGTTGAGCCATGTGGTCTGCTCGTCTACCCAGTCGTCGACGAGTGGTCCTCTTAGGTATGAGAGGAGGGTCATTGCTCGTCGATATGGGACTGTTAATTGTTCGACGTCTGGGTTCATCCCCATATAGATGACGAATGCTCGGAGAAACGAACGACTCTGTTCTCGGTTCCCGTCGAATACCGGGGGGGGGTTCCCCCCTAGGCGTCCGTGGCCTCCTGGTGCGGGGGGTCCAGCGGCTCCTGCTGGCGGGACTATCCCTCCAGCGCCACCGCCACCGCCACCGCCACCGCCACCGCCACCGCCACCGCCACCGCCACCGCACCGCCAGACGGAACTCCTCCGCTGGGTGGGACCGCGGTTCCCCCACCTCCACTTGGTGGGACTGGGGCCCCCCCTCCGGTGGGAGGGTTAACACTTCCCGTTATTCCTCCACTTGTGAGAGTGGTGCTGGCAGAAGCTTGCGTTGGTTGGGCCATTGCGTATGAGGGGAATGCGGTTGAAGGAAGGTTCGTTGTAGGGATGGGAATACTGGGTGAATGATCACTGGGAGGATCAACGTCAATGCCTGATGGGTTGGATGATTTCAGAGGTCCAACGTTCAAAGTGGTGGGTACGGGGCTGATAGTGTACCACTGTCCTTCGCTGAGGGAGTAGTCGATGAACGCCCACAAGCGTTTGTCTTCAAGGTAATGGATCTGTCGATAGGACTTGGTGGTTTGGTCGAAGATAAAGTATCCTTCGACTCCTTTGTGTTCTCCCCAGACCGCAGCTCCTTTGATTCGGTCAGAAAGGTCGTCGGAGCTAAGACGGTGAATATATTCGGGTTTGAACTGTGTTCGACTTCGACTGGTAGTCGCCACGGTGAGAGACTTGACTTAATGTAACGCCACCACAGGGGCGTTAAGTACGGCGTGTACTTCGTAAGTCGTACTGGGTCACGGAAAGGCGTGGGTCGGTTAAGACCAGAGATGATGATGCACAAGTATCACTTGGTCTCCCACGACACAAGGATAATAGCGGAGGTCAAGGATAGGCTCAAGCGCAATGGCGAGCAGACAGTTTAACTCAAGCGCAATGGCGAGTTCACTCGGGATCGTGAGACAGATAGTGTGGTATTACACAAGAAGTCAAGTCTACCGTACAAGCTAGGTATACGAGACCTTATATAGTAGTACAGGGTGTTTGGTCGGGCCAAACACAAGGCGTGATAATGAGCCTCCTGCTCGAGAATGGAACAAAGGGAAATCCGGATATAGTGAGATAAGGATGCGCGGAGTCATGCGCTCACGGAAGTAACTCGGAAATGTGGGGTGGTTTTCGATGGCGCAAACTACCCTTCGAATCGAGTGGTGCGTAAGTGGAATCGAGGAAAACGAAGCGGCGCGTGAGAAATGGGAAGCCCGCGGAAATCACGTATCGTACAGGGAACAGGGAGAGGGAAAGAAGAAAGCGGTCAAATCGTAACAACATGTGCATGAATGACCGGTCAAATACCGGAGTAAAACTGGTCATAACCAGTTAGTGACTGGTCTATAAGGTGACCGGTTTTGGACTGACGCTAACCGGTTTTGGACCGGCACTAACCGGTCTGGATCGGTCCGGTCTAAGAAATTGAGTTTACCATCAACATTTAGACCGGTTAAGGTCACAGTCTTTTGAAAATGTGTTAAAAAACTGGACCAGACTGGACCTCAAAGCACTAGCTGAGAAGTTGCCATCCATTATGAATGTTCAGATAAGCTGATTCCTTTGAGAATGTTAATAATAAGATATTAATCGGATCAATGAATGCATACGGCTGGTCATGATACCTGATCTTCCAATCATCAGGGAGATTGATGCCTGGCTGTGGACATGCAGGACAGAAGATAGCCATAGATCCATCAGTAGCGGGTATTCCGCCATTCTGGTGTCCTAGACCGCTTTGAATCCGATTCTTTAAATCCCTCCATTGACTGAGATGCCCTCAAGAGCTGTTTATAGAGATTCTGTGTATCTCCATCAGTGACATTGTATGTAGTATCGGGATAGCATCTTAACTCACTGGGACGTGGTGGGGGAACATCCGATTGGTGATGCTTTGAAGTTTAGAATAGTACTGTTGTGCAGTTGTCTTGCATTCCAGGTTATCAGCCAAGAAGTCATCCAAAACTGTAAAGGTAAATGCAGTCTCGATTCGCTTAAAGGTTGAAGGAAATAATCCAGCTTGAAGGAGTTGCTCATCATTAGCACCAGCATTAGGGCATATGCAAAAGAGCACATCCATGTCAAAGACACCTGTTTGATTGACAATTGTGATCAGTGGATTTCCCGACTTTGCAGTCCTGAGTGCGTCGTGTATATCCATCAGAGGGATCCAACATATCCCCCGAAAGGTCAAACAGTGTGTCGGATATCCCCTCCATATATTGAGGTGCGTGCAACGGAGGTAGCGGAGCTCCGGATGAAGGGGCATCCTCCTCCTCAACAGATATTAGCGATACAGAGCGAGTGCGTCGGGGCTTTCGCCCTGCTTGGCCGTGGCTCTTGTGCTGCTTGGATTCCCTAATTATAGATTCATAAGTGCATGTGGCGACTCATATATCTGATATGCTCATACCTCCACTGTCAGTGGACATGGTTTTCCATCATGACCAAGACATAGTTTAAATCCAAGTAACATTAATGATATTGGTGCAAAATGTGAACCAGTCCAGCGGGACATCCGATGGAATGGGGACCGCATATGAGATCGAAGGCAACAGTCCTTGCAAAAGTAATTGCCCCCAATACAATCGGAACACTTGATCTGCATCGATTTGGTACACACGGAGCACTTCGGAGCACTTGTCAGACCCTCCATCTCGAGCAATAGGTGGAGATATCTGCTTCGGATATCTATCCATTGACTCATCGGTGTCTACATATAATCAGTGTTATGACAATGGTCACAGAACATGTCGTAACATACACTAGCCTGTGGCTGTGTGTCTTCCATCTGAATGGCTGGCATATCATTTTCATATGGTTCCATTGGCTGAAGGGTGTGTGTTTCTTCTTCCCCCCTGGATGGCCGCCCAAATGATTGTGATTGAACTTGGTCTATAGTGGGCTCCGCTCTAGATTGAGAATGTGAAGCTTGACCTGACTTTGCCTTTCCCGTCTTCGAATGGAAGGGGACTTCCTTCACAATGGTGCGGAGTCCGCGGGCGGTCCGCCGGGTCTCAGCGACAACCTCCACGACGTCTCCCATGGGAATGGTGTAGGTATTCTTTCGAGGCATGATGAATAGCAGTGAATAGAATGAGGATGGCTTGTATGATAATCGATAGTGTGACCTCCTTCACCTCCTTTCTTAAATATGCTTTGGGCAACCTTAACCCACTGCACCTGTTTACTTGGATTATGGCACGATCCATACTGCAACATGCAACAAAGAGCGCAATGAATATTAATCATGATACCCAATCTACATTCTGAATGATTGTCCAGTCAACTATCGTCGGAGATCTCTAACTCCAAAGACATCTCCGATGCATCATCTGAAATGTCCCTATGTGTTCCACTTGCAATCTCTGAAACGTTAATCCCTTCCACTTCACATAGTGCCTCTACCATAAGACACAGACGATGAGTTTCCGTGTGTATGTCCCAAGCATCGGAAATAAAGTCTGCATCCTGTTTGTCATGTTAGATGGACGGATAGGTTTGATATCATGAGGTGCATACACAGTATCCATTGTTTGAGACTTCTTGGACGTCAGAACCAGGTTCAAGAGGGATGGTCTCAGCATTAGGGTCTGACCCGAACATGTCCTCCTCATCAAATGATTGTGTATCAGAGTCATCCACAGGATCGGAAAACATATCGGGAGAGTGGAGCGGGTGATGATCGGAGGTCCGCACATGTGTTCGTGTAGTGTTGATATGCCCATCGGACTTACTAGTCATTGAGGAGAATGACACACGTTTGCCTTTGGATGTGTGAGACTGCATGGTGTGCAATACAATAGTGAACCCTCAAGCGTTATAAATAACCATTCGTCTATGAAACAGGTTTGGTGATCCCTTATACATGAAACACTGCTATGTTCGGGTCACATGAACCAAGCCCGAAACGGAAGTCCGCATATGGGCATGCAGGGATTCAGTTCGATCGCATTCCAGTCACATGACCGTGGAATGCTATATTCGAATGGATGGCCCAAGTCTGGTTGGATGGCGATTCCGAATCTCTATTCCTGCAATATTCTGGCTTCCTATTCTCTTAGCACTCGGTTGTCTCATATCTATCTTCTTTTTGTTGTGTGTCAAGCATGTAACATGTAACTTGATCTGAAACCATATACGGATTCACATGTCCTATCAAGTCACAAGTATCGATCGATTGAAACCGGACGTCCGCCTACACAACTACGTGGTTATACATTGGATGAAACGAATATTCTGTTATTTATTGGGGCACCTGCTGACCAGGCGACGATTTGCGAGATGAGACGCTTCCCCCTGAATGCCCCGCCGAATCATGAGCAAGAGTTGGATAATGTCTGTCAAAGGAACCACATACCAGACGGTTCGGGCAAAGGGACACTTGGGGATGCTGGACGAGACCCGGCCGCACTTGCACCAGGCAAAGGGCCACTCGGAGACGCTCGACGAGCGGCCAGCGACCCGGCTGCACTCGCAGCGGGAACGTCTGCTGAACAGATAACCAGTAAGCCATACGAGTATACGATGGACAATGGAATTTACCTATTTCCCGTCGGTGCTCCGACGTTGCGCTTGAGGCACGAGAGGATGCAGCGGAACGCGCATCGGTTATCTTGAGGGTAGAGAGGGGGATTCCAGGCGAGGTGGTGGACGGGTTGGCTGGGGAACGGGATCGAGATCGACTAGCAGGGAGCTGTCCAATGCCGGGGATGGACGCAGACACGATTCCCTGCTTGGCCAAGAGCGCACTCACCATGAGCACAGTATCATGCATGTACTGGCGTGCGGTGCGGAACTCCGTACGTCCGCGACGGGCCTCCTCACGCCCACGCCTGCTCTCCTCGCGGCTCTCCTCACGTCCGCGTCGAGTCTCCTCAAGCGAGATATCGAGGGTCTTCTTCACTTCGCTGAGCTCGAGGGACATGTCCTGTACCTGTTGTGTCAGCGCTTCAATTTGTGCGTCCGCAACAGCGCCTAGCAAATGTAAATTGTGCTCAGCGCATGTACAGTTAGTAGCGGAAATAAAGCGGGCTTACTTGGTGTGCGTGTCCGAGCTGAGGAGGCCGATCGGGCGTCCGCAGAGCGACTTCCTGGTGGCCGCCCACGCAGCAGTGGGGTTGCAAGTCTTGTGGATTGTTGCGCAGCCTACGCAGGCGGTTGTCATGCGCTTCCCCGTAGCCTGGGACACGCACTCTTCATCTTCGCGCTCTTTGCAGGGGCCACAGCGATCCTGCAGTCGATGTAAGTGCATACAAATAGGTTATCATATAATCACGATACTTACATCACCTGTGGCCACAGATGGGCTCTTATCCCGACGTGTGCGCTTGCCTTGACGGGGAGGAGACGTAATGACGACCTCGACTTGTGGATGGGTGGACTTCCGAGGCGTTATACTCTCGGATTTGATATGGGGGGCATCTGGGCTGTCATCGGCGCGCCGTTTCCTTGCGCGTGGCCGAGGTTGCGGGGCAGGCGTGGGAATAGCAGGCGCCTTCCCCTTGGCGGCACGTGTATTGATGGAAGACTTCGGAGGAGCAAGGGAGGACTGCGCCTTGGACGGGGGAGGTGGAGCGTCGAGCATAACAACTAGAATTGAATGTATTAGTGTCGGGACATATGGGATAGATGCCACATACCATCAGCATCGTCCTCCACGCCCTCTGGGAGCCACCACATCTTGCTGGGCTCAATTCCGATCAAATACTCACGCAGGTCAGGGGATATGAGGGACTCATGCCAGTCGGGATAGGCTTCCCCCATCCTCTCGCAGATCTCTGCGACATCGTCCAACGTTATCCGATCCCAATCAGGGACACGTGCCTCGGTCTTCGCATTCCTCCACTCCGTTGATATCATCTGGATGACATGATGAACTCTGGGCATCTTGGAGCCCTCGTCCTTCTTGTGATATATTGCACCAACTGCTCTCTACACTATCTATCAGTATATGGGATGTGCGCACATCAAAGGGACTTACCAGCTCCACCCTGACCATCTCAGTGAGGCCAGCCAGTTCTTCAGAAGTCGGTGGGCTGGTTACCAGACGTTCCAGAGCCGCGATGAATTTGGCTGCTATAACCAGGAGAGTTGTTTCATCTCTTGTTAGCTCTCCAACACCCTTCCTAGCCATTGTGTGGATGTATGTGGGTGGGCGTCGTACGTGTATGGATGTGGGTCCCGTATACGTGTGCGCATGTGCCACAGGAACTCCGCTGAAACGTGTCGGGCTTCACCGGACTTCCCACGCCCTATCTGCTGACCAGGGACGGTCCTTCCTATCATGGATAATCATATATGTTTACAAATATGTACCCATCGATTCTGCTTGTTCGCTACATACTCGATCTATTACGTAGATCCTTTATATATAATAATCATCAGGTTTCTCAGCCTCAACAATATTCGCAAATATGTCAGACGGCCCCCGCTCTTCTCGTTCTCAGTCCCGTGCATCAGAGCGATCCCCGCCTACCAGGCCCGCATCCACTAAGCCAAAGCCGATCACTGCTAAGCCCCAGCCAATGGGACCCCCACCAGCACCATCGCCAGGTGGAGCGGATGATCTGGATGAGTTCGACTTCATGTCGAAGATTCCATCACCAGCTATGTCACTCCTCCCAGCTCCCCGAGCCAAGAGCGGGGGCACTCAGGTAGAGCTTTATAACTTAATAATTGCATACATGTTTATTTATTTGTGATTTAGCCCAAGCGGAAGAAGCCCGTCTTTGAAGACTTCATGGACCTCATCCCAGCGTCGCAAAGGGTTGTCTGGCCTTCCTCAGGAGCTCCGGTCATAAAGTCTGCCACTTCGGGGGATTCCACGGCTGACGATTCGCCCTCACCTGCTGCTGAGGACACGGTCGGTACAGGTGCCTCGTCTAAGGAGCCCCGTGTATGTCAATCGCCATTAGGTCTATCGCATATACTCACTGCGCTTCGGGCTAGGTGTCTGACACTATGGAGGTAGACGACGGAGGTAAGGAGGCCCGCACCACCATTCCAGCAGCACCTGCCGAACCACGGAGCCTTCCGAAAGCGAGGGTGTGTTAGGTTGCATCCCCCGCACCTATCCCACTAATTTCTAACATATCTAGCCTATCGTGCAGAACAAGGCCCGCGACGTTCAACCTCGTGGTAGCGGAACTCATGTCGCCATGCCCCGCGGTCGTACCCAAAGTGTTGGGAACGTCTTGCAGAATCCTGTATCGTCTGCCGGGCCATCCGCCGGGCCACCCTCATCGGGCCAGCCCACGCACCCCATGGGGATCGTCATCCCCCCTCCACGCAATCCCCAGGACATCACGGACTTGGAAGCGAGGTCCGACGCACTCAAGAATCGCCTGGCCCATCTCTGGGAGACGCTGACGAAGGTCAGGGGCGAAATGACGCATGCAAATGACGATGTTCATAAGGCAGTCCTGGAGATCGAGGCCATCGCTAAGTCTCTTGGTTGATCGTAGCACCTATATCACGTTGTACGTATTGATGGAGCCGTAAATATGATCTTGTCCATAACAAGCGGAGCTCCGCATATGTTGAGTGAAGCCATGCATGCAGATCCCCAAGTCGAGAGATACCTCCGCTAATGGTACACCCCTTTCATGTGATACTATTTATGCAAGTCCCTAAGTCCCGAACTACGTCCGCAGCCAGTCTGACACATGTTTCAGCATCCATCCGTGTCACGCAACAATGTATTGCGGAAGTCCGCACACTATCCCCGCTGTATGTGAATACACATTATACGGATGGGCAATATCAGGATATCTGCCATCATCGAATCGAACTGTCACCATGTATGTGGACATGCCTACAGGATATGTCACACCCAATATGGGGAGCATAGTCTGATTCACTATTATTTGAGGACACATAAATTAGGTTCTATTGATTGTATCTTTCGTGCACATATGGCCTCATGACTCAGCTGAGTATGCAGGAGCTCCACTTTTCATGTATCACACATCATGCTGTTTGGCCAAGAACATATGATGTTTCCCAATCTAATCTGAAACATTTGTGAAATCACAGTTGTATCGGAGTATCACCCATTAGGGCTGAACACGAGTGCACCCTTGAGTGACCTGCACCCTTGCTCATGAGTATTTTGCATCATTAAAGTGATACCTGGACCCTTATGAGTATTGACTCATGAGTATCAAATACCCATGAGTATACTCATGAGTACTCACAGACCCATAAGTACTTGTAAGTACCTGCAAGTACTTGGGGGTACTTGTGAGTATGAAGCAGAAAAGTAACAGAAATCATAATATAATCAACCAATATGTCAGTAACCCTCAGACTTTCACAAGTACTTGTAGGACCTGTCACAAGTACTTGTACAAGTACTCATAATTTATGTCAAAATCTATACCTGCACCCTTGGAAAACCCTTGACCAGAAGTACTGTGACTCATGAGTGTGACCCTTCATGAGTATTCCCACGAGTAAACCCATAGCCACCCATGAGTTACCTGCACTCGTGTTCAGCCCTATCACCCATCTGTTGCATGCACACTCTACCAGTCAGATGTGACATTCTACTCAAACATGTTGTATCCTCACTACATGTTTGATTATCGGATGACTCTGGTATGGTGGGATAATGAATTATCTACGTTCAAATATGATGTCCGTATGGGTATGTATTTAACCACTAAACTAATAGATACATAGATCCACTGGCATCTGCCAACCATCTCATCATTTATATCTATCCATTCTATCCCCTTCCATTATGCAGAATGACTCCTTCAGCTCCTCTGATCGTAGCAGAGATTCTGAACAGCCAGAGAGCGACAGGGAACAGCCTGTTAAGTCGGGCTTTTCTATCACCCCTCAAGACAGAGATGTTTTACAGGAATATCTTCAAGAGTTCCAAGAGGCCGATACAGATGATCGGACGAGGATTGTTGAGAAGGCCATGGCGAAGGTATATCATCTCCGCCCGGTTAATACACCCTTTGACAAGAAGGATGCAAGCAAGGTGTGTCTTGGGTATGCAGACATAATGACATCCCTTATTCCGCATTCCAGAAAATTCAGAAATGGTTTTATAACCATTATGCCCGCCCTAGGCGTCAATACATCAAATTCACCCGCAAATGGTCCGCCCGCAATGCATTCTATCATCTGAACCGAGATGAGGTCTTGAAGCATGCAAAGGAGACCTTCGGGATAAAACCGGGAGATCCTGCATTCCTGGGAGCCCTTCAAGACGCAACAACTACCTTGTGGACCGAGCTATCTCCTGAGGTTCAAGAGGATTATGTCAAGGCTGCTAAGGAATGGTCGGAAGAGACACCACCAAAGGACGTTCAATCGAGGTATTCCAGTATTCGTATCATGTATCAATCAATTCCTTAATTCCTCACATATCTCCTGTATAGAATGGCATCCTCTATGCGTGAGCGGATCATCGAGGACTTTCAAAGTCAGCTCTATAAGACATGCGGAATACGTTCCCTTGTCCTCACAGCATATGAGAGTGAAGAGAACAACCTTAAGATAGGCTTGTAAGTTCCCTTACTATATGTCCTCTGATCATTGGTGCAACCAATTTCAGTAATGATGTGAGCAGTGTATTGGAGGATGGAAAGGACTTTCGGAAGTACTGCCCAGACTGGAAGAGTGCTGCGCTCTGGGAGCAGTGGATTGAATTCGGGAAGAAGTGCTTTGCAAAGGGTATGACCTATCTTTCATCTATGGTGATCACATATCATCAATGAATATTTCAGACACTGTGCAGGAACCACCTCCGAAGAAGGACCGCTCCAGGACTTTCAACATCCCAATTCCCATTGTATTCGATAAAAAGGGATGTCCCGAACTTCCAAAGGTTACCATGTTCGATGGACATAAGGCCAAAGTTGTTCAGTCATTGCTCAGGGAGTATTGTACTGAACATATTCGTGAGCCATTCATTCAATACATGTGCAGCAGGATATAACAAATATAAATTAGGTTTTGTCACCAGAAATAAGAAGCGGACCATTCCATGGGGAGTATTGGTCAAGGACCCATCCTCCTGGATCTTTGACGAATGTATTCCGAAAGACTTTGTATGGAAGGACCCATCCAAGATCCAGATTAGAGAGATCTTCCGCCTTCTGTACCATTGGAAGGAGAGACAAGACCAAGGGATTGGTCCCCTGATGTGGGTTCCAACCTCCCCCCTCTTCCGAAATGTAGAACATCCTCGTCGGCATAAGCGACATCTCCGACGTGCTAGAGCACAGCAGTCAAATGCATCTGATCAAGAGTCCTTCAACCTTAGCAATTTTGGGGACTCCAATCCAGCGAGTAGCAGCACCGATGAGCGTTCATCCGACTCATCTGATTCTGATCCTCCTCATAATCGGACCTCCGATGGAGAGCGTGAGACGACTGAGCCTTCAAGCAAATCATCAAGCAGTGATGAATCATCTGACCATGCAATGGCTACAGAGCCTCCTCCCTTTCATGAGCCTGGGGAGCAAAGTGATCCTGGTGAGTAATGCTGCTATTATTATGTTGTTCATTTGTTAATGGTACATGTCTAGGGAGTGACGGAATTCCCGGTGAGTAATGCTGCTATTATTCTGTTTTTCATATGCTAATGGTGCGTCTCTAGGTAGTGATGGAATTCCGGGTGAGAAATGCTGCTATTACTCTGTTCTTCATTTGTTAATGGTACATGTCTAGGGAGTGACGGAATTCCTCACTCTCCAGGACATAATTATCAAAGGGATGATAGATACTTGTCACCCGGTTCGTACTCCATCCATTTCCCATCTACAGCAACTTAGGTCGACTAATAGTTAAACTTCTAGATATGGCAGGTCCATCGGATCCTCACCCTGTGCAACAGGAACCAAATCAAATCAATACTCACCCACTCACAGAGGAAGGGAAACGAGTCGTCAGAATGACGGATAAGGTCAAGTAAGTCCTGCAATCATCTCCGAGTTGTAACCATGCTTCTAACGATGTGCAGGAATATGGACACTGGCAGGGGTGCAGCAAAGATTCGTCCAAGCTACCTGACCAGGTAGCTTATACTTACATAGCTATACTGGAGACTCTCCGACGTCAATAATGATCTATTCCATCATAATAGATATGTGTGTGTACTATAGTCGGGATATCTGCACGTTGTATCACACAAGTTCATACCCTTCAAATATATGATGAGTTCCTACAGTTCCTACAGACTGATTGCACTACGAGGCTATGAAACCAACTGTGTATCTCTAATCATCTAATCGGGTGATCCTGTGCTATATCCCTACCATGTCCCTATCCCATGTGTAGGTATTCAAACGCAGGAAGTCCGCTTCTAGCCCATTTTGGTTGTATTATCAATTATGGTCGTCCTTCAAGTGGGCATCAGCTGTGTCTGCCCTCCATACAATTAGATATTCTATCACTACACATTGGCTTGCGCTCGGACATTTCTTACATATTCCTGCCAAATCCTAGTGTTTCTTGCACTCTGCTTCACATATCTGAGTGAATGTTCTTACATGCCTGAATATTGCTTTTGACTTAATACAGAGTACCTCCACATTTCTAGTAACTGTTGCACCTTACTAGCATGTTGTAAGTGCTTCATGGATCTCCGACTATCTCCGACCTACCCGTAGTCTGTTGGACTATCAGTAACTAAAGTAACTAAGGAGGTTTCAATTGGACATCCCTTACCTATTCCAGTCCATTTGTAAGTATCTAAGGTACTTGCACTCTGCTGCACATATCAGAGTGGATGTTCCTACATTCCTAAATACTGGTCATTTCATCGAGTGCAGGGTCTCTCTGGATCCCTGCTAGTCTTCACTCGGGGATCCCGATTATCTCCGATCCACTCACCATCAGTTAGACTATCAATTAGTGCAGATGTTTCAATCGGTATAGGCTGAGCTTTGGTCATTGGCTATCCCTGATTCTTATAGGCAATTACAAGGGCAATTACTGCACAGTCATTTGTGATCGGACATCCATTATTTATTCCTGTCCACTTGTAAGTATCTAGGGTGCTTGCACTCTGCTGTGCCTATGTGAGTTGAATACTACTCATTTGCTTTAATATAGAGCATTTCTGGATCCACAATATTGTCTGGGAAGGTTTTTACATTTTTATTCTGTGTTTAAGTGCCTCAGGGATTCCCGACTATCTCCGACATACCCAGCGTCGGCTGGAGTATCAATGCCGGTGGAATCCCGACGTCACTTGTGATCGGACATCCATTACTTATTCCTGTCCACTTGTAAGTATCTAGGGTGCTTGCAATCTGCTGTGCCTATGTGAGTTGAATACTACTCATTTGCTTTACAGCGAGTTCCAATGAGATAGGCCCTTCGTTTGGGAACACATATAGCGGACTTCCAAGATTCAGGGGCGGTGTTCATATTTAAGTACAATTTGAAATCCTTGAGGTGGTAGTTATCTCGCATAATTTGGGGTTATAAAACAGTTACCCTTTTTGCTGCGTGCCACCTCAGCATCTCCCATACAAAAAATAAGGTTACTGTACAACTTGTCCCCGTCCCCCAACACGACGTGCTCAGCGCTCAACAACCCACCACCTCCCCAATGGTTCGTCGGGACATATTACACACACTCCCCCCCCTTCTCCCTGACTCACCCCTCCTCTGTCAAACCCAGATCACCAACGCCAAACACCTCGCAAATGGTCCCTAGGCACCTGACGACGACAGGCCCCCCTTTCCTCCTCTACCCTCTCCCTTCCCTCACACAAATTCCGAAGACGCAAATAGTACGAAGCTACTTTTTGTTTTTTTGTTTTTTCTGGTTCACCTTTAACTGGTTAGTGTAGGCCACAGGACAGTGGAGGCCTCGCCATCGCCTTCGCAACGGCCTCCTCCTAGCTTCACACCTCACGGCGTGCGAGCGCCCAACCCGCCTCACCTGTGCTCCCACCCTCAACCTGTCGCTCACGCGTGTGTACGCAGGCCATCCCATTGTCGTCTTGCGACACTTGGCCCCACTCAGATGAGTTTTATTTTTTTCACTTTTTTTTTCTTACTCATTTTGACCGGGCAGGACCTCCCGCTCCTGCGAGCGTAACGACTTCGCCGCAACCTCAATACCACCACACCCGCATCCGCATGCGCTGCCCCTCGACCCTGACCCGGCACCTCGACTTTGCTGCGACACCCCTCGACCTCACTGACCCGCCACGACTACCACCTCGACCCCACCACGCCGCCGCCACCTCGACACGGCCGCCACCGCCACCCGACCCCACTACGACACTTCTGCCAGCATCGCGCACCTCGACCCGCACTGGCGCCGTCTCGACACAGCCCCTACCGTCACCTCGACGCCGCCAGCTACCCATTCACCCTGCGTTGACCCCACCCCATCGGCGCCATTTCAGCACCACCTGTCAGCTTGCCGCGTCATCGAGCGTCATCCTTCACGTGCGATCCCCAGTCAGACAAGTTCACATTCCCTTGTAGTACCTGTAGTAGCAAGTGTAGTAGTGTACATAAGATCAATAAATTTGATGTGCATGTGTACACCTGTACACATATGACCTCGAAAACCCGCACGGGTTTTTGTACCCGTGTGACCCGTGTGAACCCGCACCCAAACCCGAGAAAACCCGTACCCCTTGTACCCGCAAGTTTGTCGACTTGGCTTGCGACTTGACCAAAATTTTGTGGACTGATTATATAATTTTCTTTTTTTTAATTCCTTCAAATAATTTGTGTGAGAAAACAATTCGGCATGTGCTCCCGGAAAATACATTTAATCTCAGCCTACTTCCTAATCCAAAATCGAAGGGCCTATCTCATTGGAACTCGCTGTAATATAGAGCATTTCTGGATCCACAATATTGTCTGGGAAGTGTTTTACATTTTTATTCTGTGTTTAAGTGCCTCAGGGATTCCCGACTATCTCCGACATACCCGGCGTCGGCTGGAGTATCAATGCCGGCAGAATCCCGACGTCACTTGTGATCGGACATCCGTTACTTATTCCTGTCCACTTGTAAGTATCTAGGGTGCTTGCAATCTGCTGTGCCTATTTGAGTTGAATACTGCTCAGTTGATTTAATATAGAGCATTTCTGGATCTACAATATTTTCTGGGAAGTGTTTTATGTTTCTATTCTGTGTTTAAGTGCCCCAGGGATTCCCGACTATCTCCGACCCAGCCGACGTCGGCTGGAGTATCAATCGCGGCGGAATCCCGACGTCGGCCGACGTCGGCTGGAGTATGAACCATTAAAGACTCTCATCGCCGACTGGGCTATCAATTATATAAGCCACCTCTGACCATTGGCTGCGACTGTAAGGTGTACCCGCTGACCAAGGACGAG
>JAKELI010000251.1:0-67670 GCA_021525025.1 Lactarius hengduanensis | reverse complement strand
TGAGGCTTTCCGCGTCGTTTCCAGGTGTGCTCATGAGCCCGCAGTGGCTCAAGAGCAGCGCTACTCTATTCAAGTTTATACGTGTTTGGCTGCCGTACTTGTACCGTGCGATACGAGCATACGCACACAAACGAAAAGTATTGAGTAGTATCAGTCCAGTGGAAACGGGAGCACAATGGGAATAAATCGCACATGCATATCTCAGAGATTGAGGGACTGGCTGAACTATATCATACCGATAACGCGAAAGATCCGAAGAATCTTCTGAACGCTCAGCATTCAGTCCCCTAAGTGAAGGACCCAGGATGGCTACGTGCGAGTCAGTAACCGATGGCAATTGCGGTCGAAAATCTAGGCTAGCCGTAGTGGTGCGTGGATTGTGCGATTCATCGAAGGGAGGTCACGGGCGTCCTGTTCCTTGCGAAAACCAGGCCGAGGGCTACCATCGTCTTCGGCGCTAGCGCCCGGATCGGGCGCAGAGGTCGGTCCTGGATAAGCGCTGGGTGCAGTAGTAACTATTATCGAGCGATGGGATTCTAGGGAAGACAACGAGAGGTCAGATCGAGTGGTGGGCAACTGTGAAGACAACGGCGAACCTGTAGGGATTATGTTGTCGAGAACTGGATTAGAAGGAGCTGAAGATGGGAGATTTGGTGCATCGAAAGGCGTCCGGAGGTCTGCGTCGTGCTGGAGGGAAACGGCGGCAGGTAGGGAGGTAAAGGAAAGGGAAGGGGCAGGTGTCCACGTTTCGGGGGAGGGGTCGGGCATTGATATAGCTGAGGTGACAATGTCCTGCATTGCACCAGCGGCGGTTGGATCCGGTGAGGTAACGGGAATGTGCGGGCTTTCGATGGATGCCTGAGGAATGGGGTCGAAGTTGTCGGGCAGTGGCACATCGGTGAAGCCGTTGAGGACATGAAGTGAGGCTGGTATGGACGAGGAAGGCGCATCGGGACTGGCAAGGGAAGCAGGTGGCAATGCAGTGTCATCATTCGGGCCAGTGCGAGCAAAGGTCGCGGAGGCAGAATCCTCGTGGATGTGAAGTGTAGGGTCCGAATGATGACCAGGGATGTTACACAGTGGATACGGAGTTGGTTGCATCAGAACGTCGTCCACGTCGCTAGGGAAGGCGGAGAAACGTGTAGGGGCAGCATCGGTATCTCGATGTAGAGTGGCGTAAATCTTGCGAATCGGTTGGAGGATACGCCATGCGATCGCCGAATCGTTGTCACTCTGGACTTTTAGAACGATTTGATTCCAGAGTGCACAGAACTCGTGCTGCTGTTCAGGTGACGTGTTTTTGACATCGAATCTGGAAGCCGCTTCTAGAACGCTAAAGTACGAATATATCGGCCAGGACGCTTCCCGGAGATGGCTAAATTGCAGGCGAGTAATGTGAGTCAATATGGTAAATGACAGGCTGTCTCCCTGCGCTGCGTAGTCCCGGAGGACGTATTCTGGGACGCCCAGTTCTCTGGAGGCAAGAATAAACCAAGAGTCATCGCGCCGTCGCGCCCTTGCAATAATACCAAAAACCATGGCTTGGATAATCGCAGTAGTTTCTACATCCTTGCCCTTGCCCCACCCTCTCACAAGATGTGCGATTTCGGCAGATTGCACTGGCCCATACTGGTCCTCGGACAAGATTCTATCGGCGAGGACACGCTTCAAAAATGATTGAGAAATGTCTGCGGGATTGATCGCCTTGGAACAGACGACAGCTCGTCGGCGTTTGACCTGGTGAGGGAGCAAGTCAGACGAGAATGTGCGGTCTAACAATCCGATCAATGTCGTTAAAAATTTCTCCTTTTGCTCTACAGTGAGACTGAGCAGAGGATCCTCAACCACTTTCGAGCTGCGGAAGCCAGGTAAGCCGGAAAAGAAGTGCTCCAGTTCGTGATCTTCGTCCAGACTGTCGAGCATCCACAGAAATGCGCGGGTATCGATCGCCGAAGGCGAATTCAGAGATGTTTTCTCGACCGTTTTCTGCATGCCTTGCAATAGCAATTTGCGATGACCTTCCTCCAAGGATTTGAAGCGATCGTAGGCATTTTCAGCAAAACGAATAAGAGAAAGGGGCCCAAATAAAAGACACGGAAAACAAAAGAACGTAGAAATGGTGAACCATTGGAGGATCCGAAATGTGACTAGTTGTATCCCGGCTACAATGTGCCATGCCGGCAACGAGAGTGGGGTGTGGTATGGGCTGTCATGACGGAAGAGCGGGACGAATGTGATGCATCCGTACAGAGCAGTGCAAATCCCAATCCAAGACACCACCGACTTGAAAATCGTCAGATTTACGTTCCACAGGAACACAGATATTCCGGCAAAGAACAGGAACAGGGAAACGTGCAGCAGGGTCGGCAGCGCTTCAACTGCCCACGGAAGGAGAAACTTGTCGACGCCTTCGAAAAAGAACGCACGGATCCGTGCTCGCTTGTGTAGACTGTAACGTGGCTGAGTGACCTTGAGATATCGCCGTGCCCATTGCTGAAGCAAGGTCGCGAGTAGAGCGCAGCTGATACTGATGACCAAACTCAAGAACAGCGCGTTCACCCAAACTGCGTAGTTTGGTGGAGAAAATGGGGGCGGGGAAGCAGGGAGGGAACTAGAAATGTTAGATCGGTTTGGATCGGCGAGAGTCTGATAGATATTTGAGAGGTAGAAGTTGGAGGTGTCCTGTGGGTTCGGTCGAATGTCTTGAATGGACACTGAGATCAAGGACGCGACAGCGGCAGAGAATAAACCGGTCTATCAGAAAGTCAATGAAGCAGTGCATAGCATTGGAAGATAGTGACGCACAAAGATGAGAATCCCATCAGCATCCGCTTTCCATGCCTCAGCCATTTTCTTGTCTTCTTCCGTCGCCATTTCCAAGTACATTGAAAAAATAGGACCGGAGCCATCGACGAAGTTAGATACACCATGCGATGCTTGATTCAGCACCGACTGAGGAGGGTACAGGTGATCACCTGTGGAGCGTCAGTGACTGGTGGGGGCGGCGAGGATAGAGCTACGTGGAGCGAGGTACCTGTTCCTGGGACTATAGCCGCCTCGGCTATGTCGATACCCTCGGGGTGAGCTCGGGACATTGAATATTATGACGTGGGTCAATTGGGGAGGACACAATGTATGAGGATGGAAGGCGTTAGGAGTGAATGCCCCTTGCCAGTGTATGAGGCGATGCAATGTTGACCAAACCGCAAGCGCTTGTTGCTCAACGGTTTTGCTCAACGGTTTGTCGCAAAATAGGCTTCAATTCTCATATTGTGCGCTACCATTTCTTGCATGGTAGAAAAGGAGGGGTCAGCTTGACGGAAAAACCTCTCCTCTCATTTTATTGTAACAGTGAAGAGGGAATCTCGCAAAAACAGCGGAGGACATCTCGCCCGGGCTGAAATATCGATTGGCGCTGAACTCAAAACCCTCAGGCTCAGGCTTCCGCGGCTATGAGATCAATGACCTTCGACTTCTCGTGCGTTGCTACTGCAGCCTCGAGGTTGAGGCCTGCCTACGCCGGAATGTGTCGATACAAATTTGTGGAAACGGTATCAAGTTACACCTCGTCGCCTACTTTCACTGAAGAGGTAGTGACAACACCATACCGGCGAGCATGGGGCGTCTGAAAACAATCGTCCTCTCCGAGTGACTCACTCCTACTACAGAATCTCTCCCCACTTAATATCACTTATTTAGTACTTAGCTGTCAATCGCTGACATTCCAATGGCCCTCGGTTCTCTGGGGGGTAGACCGGGTAAGACGCCGTCTCAATATTCGCAGAGGCTCGGGGTGCTTTCGACTATCAGGTACGTCGGTAACTGCATTTAATCCAGGGTAAAGCACAGATCGCCGAGCTCGCAGGGTGTACATCTCGTTGGGCAGACCAGATAAACGTGTGCCTTAAGGTTCAATCGATACGACAGACGTTCGTGGTCGAGGACGGTCGGAATCCTCCATTTGACGATGTTGCGAGGCGAGGTCTTCTCTGTCGTATTTAGGAATGTCAACATGCTAGGTGAGGGAACTGACCGCGGTGCGTGCAGACATTTTTTCTATCGACGCACCCGTCTCATGACTATCTTTGCAACTTGAACAGAGATTGAAGAATTATTAAGTTACATCCGTGACTGCAGAGCCCACGACCAAGTGCCGCAAGTGCGTTTCCCTCTCTATGGTGCCTCCTAGCTTCTCATGCCCACTGCTCATCGACTTTAGGGGAGGACTCCTTCCTTCAATATGCTCCTCCCATGATAATATACCCTCCGCATTCCGGTCTAGTATGACGCGCTCGTAGACCCCGCCAGCGCAAACGATGAGCTGCGCAAACTGCGGGTCTCCCTGCCGACGTCGAGAAGTGACTCTAGCAGTGAGAGACCAGGCCGTGAGAGAAGAACGCTCTCTTGGAGCTCTTAGTCGACGTCTTTTCCAAAGCGAGGCGGCCGTACGTATCCTTCCTCTCTCTGCGTCGCCTTCTGATGCGATTTGTTCTCCAGGCCCCCATGTAGAGATACGGCCTACCAACCGCCAGAATCCGCATCTCAGGTGACACGGTTCTCCGCGCTCGATGGAATCGCCAAGACCCTGAACGACTCGTCCATCTTCGACTTCGACCCGCTCGCCAGGCCGACGCGGTCCTTGCTGCGCAAGCGCTCTTCGTCTCCCCCGGATAGTCCCATGGGGCGGGCTGGATGACCTGCACGCTTGGCAGCACGCCTGCCCATGTAGACGCCACCGGGGAATACGGTACGTCTCCGCGACCAAAGTCGAGTGTTGTGCCATCGATGATAAGCTTCCCTCCGCCCCTCTTGCCAAACTCTTCTCTTTTCTTTTCTTTCTTCCTGGAGAATGACCCCGCATTTACGCCGACATAAATAAAAAAACCATTAGCGTTGGCTTATTAACGGTCAAGCTCGCGCAGACGCTGAACACGTATCTGATCCGCAAGAGGGAGCGCATGAACATCAGCGCTCCTTGCACGATAGCCCGGCCCGCCGGCGTGGCCGACGTCGTCACTTTCGCCAAGCACCGTAACGAGGAAGCCAAGGCGGCGGCAAGAAAGCAGTCTGAGATTCACGTGTAAGGCTGGTGTTCCTACGTCAATTTCAAACGCTTACAAGGTCCTCGTGTTTTCGATGCCGACGCTACTGTAGCAGCGTTCTCTCGACCACACGTCATGTAAATATATTTTCGTATTCACCGACCCGTCAATCAGTTAGATTACCTGCTGCGGTTGCCCTACTATCCCTGCAACGTCCTTATTCCCCATCGGAATGGCTCCATAGTATCGAATTTGTAAGATGCTCGACCCTGCTCTCTTCAAGGGACGCAAGCAGCCAGTATTCGTGGACACTATCGAGGCTAAGGAGGTAGAGATGGATGCCCAGGGGAGGCTTCCGCCCCATTGCAAGGTGCGCTCATGAGGCGCTATTCAAGTTTGCACATGTTTGGCTGCCATATGTGTACGAATACCGAGGATGATAAAATACTGAGTAGTATCAATCTAGTGGTAACGAGAGCCCAATAGAAACTCACACGCACGTATAAGCGACTGGGGGACGGATTAAACGATATCATATCGACGACGCGAAGGATCTGGAGGACGATCTCCTGAACGCTCAACATTTGGTTCGCGAAGTGGGATGTCTACGTCCGAGTCAGTAACCGATGGCAATCGCGGTCGAAAATCTAGGGTGGCCATAGTGCTTGCGTGGATTGTGCGATTCACCGAAGGGGGTTCAAGGGCGTCCTGTTCCTTGCAAAAACCAGGCTGAGGGCTACCATCGTCTTCGGTGGCAGCACCCGGATCGGGTGCAGAGGTCGGTCCTGTATAGGCGCTGGGTGTAGTAGTAACTATTATCGAGCGATGAGATTCTAGGGAAGACAATGAGAGGTCAGGTCGAGTGATAGGTGAGTGTGAAGACAACGGCGGACCTGTAGGAAATATGTGGTCGAGAACTGGTTTCGAAGAAGCTGAAGACGGGAGATTTGGTACATCAAAAGGCGTCAGGAGGTCTGCGTTGTGTTGGAGGGAAAAGGCGGAGGGTAGGGAGATAGAGGAAAGTATCGGAGTTTCGGGAGTGGAGTCGGGCATTGTTATAACTGAGGAGGCGACAATGTCCAGTACTGCACGAGCGGCGGCTGGACCTGGTGAGGTGGCGGGAATTCGGGCGCTTTCGACGGTTGTCTGATGAGCGGCCCGGGGGTGGAAGTTGTCAAGCGGCGGTACCTCCGTGAAGCCTTCGTCGACATGAAGTGGGGAAGGTACGAATGAAGGTACATCGGGACTGGAAAGGGAAGCAAAAACTGGCACAACGGTGCGAACAAAGCCTGAGGTCGTGGTGGGAGAGTCGCCGTGAATATGGCCAGAGACGTTGCATACTGGATACGAGGACGGTTGCCACAAAATGTAATCCCCATTGCCCATGGAGGCGGAGAACCGTGGTGGTGCACAATCGACGTCTTGATGTAGCGCAATGTAAACGTTGCGGATCGGTCTAAGGGCAACCCACGTAGTCGTCTCATCGCCGTGATTCCGCGCTTTGTGAACGATTTGATTCCAGAGAACACAGAACTCATGCTGTAATTCAGGCGACGTATTTTGTACATTGAACTCGGAAGCTGCTTCTAGAACTTTCGCGAACCCCTGCTGCATCCAAGAACGCTTCCAGAAAAAGTTAAATTGCTGGCGAGTGATGTGAATTAAGACGGCAAGTGACAGGCTGTCCCCGTGCGCGGCGTACTCTCGGAGGACAGCTTCTGGGACGGCCAGTTCATTCGACGCAAGAACGAACCAAGAGTCATCGCGCCGTCGTGCTCTTGCGACAATACTCGAGACTGTAGCTTGTGTAACCAAAATGGTATCTTCATCCGTGTTATTGCGCCAGCCCTTCACAATCTGCAAAATTCCGGCGGCCAGTGGGCCACTATCTTGGTCGTTGAATAAAATTATATCAAGAATATTAAATGCCATGGGTGTGTGAGCGGGATCGATGGCTTTCGCGCATATCAAGGCTCGCCGTTGTTTGACTGGCGCAGGCAACAAATCGGATGAGAAAGTGCGGTCCAAGAGGCCCTTCAATCCTGCTGAAAGCTTCCAAGCTTGGTCAAAGGAAAGAGTGGGCAGAGGATTTTTGACCATTTTCGAGCTGCAGAAACCAGGTAAGCCCGCAAAGAAGCGCTCCATTTCGTGGTCTTCATCCAAGGAGTCGAAGGTCCACATGAAGACGCGAACGTCGATCTCGGATCGAGGTTTCAGAGCAGTTGCCTCGGCAGTCCTCTGCATGCCCTGCAAGAGTAGTCTGTAGTAACGGCTCCAGGACCTCCGAAAGATTGGACGACGATGGAGAATCGACAAATAGAACCACCAACGGATCTGAGAGCCGACGGAAGCTATCCCAAAAACAATGAGCCACATCGGTGACGACAGCGATGTATAGTACGGGCTATCATGTCGAAAGATCGGCATCAACGTGAGGCAACCGTACAGGGCCGTGCAAATCCCGACCCACGACAACACGAATTTGAATGCTGTGATATTGACGTTGCAGAGGAACACAACCAGGCCGGCGAAGAACAGGAACAGGGAAATGTGGAGAAGCGCAGGCAATGTTTCGACCGTCCACGGAAGGAGAAGCTTCTCGACTCCTTCGGCAAAGAACGCACGAATTCGTGTTCGCTTGTGTGGACTGTAACGCGACTGAGTGACCTTCAGATACCTTCGTGCCCATTGCTGCAGCAAGGTCGCGAGAAGAGCACAGGTAAGACTGATCACCAAGCTCATGAACCACAGTGCGTTAACCCAAATGGCATAGCTTGGTGGAGAGAATGTGGGAGGGGAAGCAGGGACGAAACTTGAAGTATTGGATCGATTCGGGTCGGCAACAGTCTGGTATATATTTGCGAGGTAGAAGTTGGATGTGTCCTGTGGGTTGGGTCGAATGTCCTGGATGGACACCGAGATCAATGATGCAACAGCAGCAGAGAATAAACCGGTCTATGAGAATTGAGTCGGTGTGAAGCACCAGATTAAGATAGAAACGCACAAATATGAGGATCCCATCAGCGTCTGCTTTCCAGTTTTCGGCCATCTTCTTGTCCTCTTCCGTCGCCATTTCCAAATATAGTGAGAAAAGAGGCCCGGATCCATCAACGAAGTTAGATACTCTATGTGGTGTTTGAAGCGGTGCCGCCGAGTGGGACGTATGCTGTTCGTCACCTACTTGGGCGGACGGAACAAGGTGAGAACTGCGGGGATAGAAAAATGGGAGTAATGTGTCCGTACCTACTCCTACGCCATCACGGCCGACAGTTTCTTCGGGAGCTCGAGACATTGAAGCTTATGACGTGCTAGTGGGTGTGCAGTGCTAAGTGAAGTCTCTTATATATCATCAACGTATTGACAGATGCTGTCATCGTGCGGCGCGCGTTACACTGGCTTACGCGCTACTTTACAGTAATATTCCAGTTAGTCATGCAGTGTCAAAGGCGCTTGTTTGCGTCTCTGTGAGCGGCTTACAGTGGTCCAGCTACAGGGGCACGGAGCCATTATGAGAACATGCCTGAGACCTGCACAGCCCACTAGATCATGATGCTACGTACACAATAATGTGAACGTATTACTGTAAGTGCTGGTGCAGCGCTGAACGCAAATAACTCTTTGAGAACCATTGTTTCCTACCTGAGCGCTGAGCTCACGCTCTCTTTCAAGTCATTCAGGTTTACATCTGCGACTGCGGAGTCCACGATCAAGTACCGCGAGTGCGTTTCCCTCTCTATGGTGCCTCCTAACCGACCTAACCTCTCGTGTCCCCATTGCTCATTGACTTAAGCTCGGTGAACTCCCTCAATACGCTCCCATGACAAACCACCCTCCGCTTTCCAGTCTATGACGCGCTCGTGACCCCGCCAGCGCAACGATGAGCTGAGCGAACAGCGGGTCTCCCCGCCGACGTCGAGAAGTGACTCAAGGAGCGAGAGACCACGCCGTCAAATAAAAGCGTTCTCTTGGAGCCCTTAGTTGACGTCTTTTCCAAAACGAGGCGGTCGTATGTATCCTTCCTCTCTCTCTGCGTCGCCTTCTGACGCAATTCGCTCTCCAGGCCCCATGTAGAGATACGACCTACCGATCGCCGGATTCCGAATCTCAGGCGACACAGCTTTCCGCGCTCTATGCAATCGCCGAGACCCTGACAGATCCGTCTATCTTCGACTTTGACCCGCTCGTCAGGCGGACGCAGTCCTCGCCGCGCAAGCGCTCTTCGCGCTCCCCCGAATATTCCCAAGGGGCGGGCTGGATGACCTGCCCACGAGGCACCATGCGTGCCCATGCAGACACCACCGGGGAATACGGTACGTCTCCGCCACCAAAGTCGGGTGCTGTGCCATCAATGGTATGCCTTCCCTCCACCCCCCTTGCCACACACTTTGCTTTTCTCTTCTTTCATCCTGGAGAATAACCCCACATTGACGCCGACATAAATAAACAAACCATTAGCGTTGGCTTATTAACTGTCAAGCTCACGCAGACGCTGAGCACGTATTTATTCCGCAAGAGGGAGCGCATGAACAACAGCGCTCCTTGCACGATAGCCCGGCCCGCCGGCGTGGCCGACGTCGTCACTTTCGCCAAGCACCGTAACGAGGAAGCCAAGGCGACGGCAAGAAAGCAGTCTGAGTCGCGTGTTAGGCTGGTGTTCCTACGTCAATTTCAAACGCTTACAAGGTCCTCGTGTTTTCGATGTCGACGCTAGCAGCGTTCTCTCGACCACACGTCATGTAAATATATTTTCGTATTCACCGACCCGTCAATCGGTTAGATTACCTGCCGCGGTTGCCCTACTATCCCCCCTGCAACGTCCTTATTCCCCATCGGAATGGCTCCATAGTATCGATTTTGTAAGTTGCTCGGCCCTGTTCTCTTCAAGGGACGCAAGCAACCAATACTCACAGACACTATCGAGGCTGAGGAGATAGAGATGGATACCCAGGTAAGGCTTCCGCGTCATTGCAAGGTGCGCCCATGAGCTCAGGCAGCGTTAAGACACATTTTACCACTCTATTCAAGTTTGCACGTGCTTTGCTGCCGTATTTGTACCGCGTGATACGAACATACGTACACAGGACGATGAAAAGTGGGTAGTATTAGTCTAGTGGTAACGGGAGCCCAATAGGAATATACTCAATCGCGCGCACACATCTCAGGTTGAGGGACGGTTAAACGATATCGTACCGACAACGCGAAGGATTCGAAGGACGATCTCCTGAACGCTCAGCGTTTGGGTCCAGAAGTGAAGGACCTGGGATGGCTACGACGTCCGAGTCAGTAACCGGTGGGAATTGCGGTCGAAAATCTAGGGTGGCCATGGTGTTTGCGTGGATTGCGCGAGTTACCAAAGGGGAGTCAAGGGAGTCCTGTTCCTTGCGAAAACCAGGCCGAGGGTTACCATCCTCTTCGGCGCTAGCACCAAGATCGGGCGCAGAAGTTGGTCCTGGATAAGCGCTGGGTGCAGTAGTAACCATCATTGAACGATGAGATTCTAGGGAATCAATGAGAGGTCAGAACGAGTGATGGGTAAGTGTGAAGACAACGGCGGACCTGTAGGAATTATGTCGTCGAGAACTGGATTACAAGAAGCTGAAGATGGGAGACTTGGCGCATCGAAAGGCGTCCGGAGGTCTGCGCTGTGTTGGAGGGAAACGGCGGTGGGTAGGGAGGTAGAGGACAGAGGAGGGGCAGGTGTCGAAGTTTCGGGAATAGGGTCGGGTGTTGATATAACTGAGGTGACAATGTCCGGTATTGCACCACCGGCGGCTGGATCCGGTGAGGTAAAGGAAATGTGCAGACTTTCGATGGTTGCCTGATGGATTGGGTGGAAGTTGTCAGGCAATGGCACATCGGTGAGGCCGTGGTGGGCATGAAATGAGGCTGGTACGGACGAGGAAGGCACATCGGGACTGGCAAGGGAAGCAGGTGGGAGCGCGGCATCATCATTCGGGCCGGTGCGAGCAAAGATTGCGGAGGCAGAGTCATCGTGGATGTGAAGTGTAGGGTCTGAATGATGACCAGGGATGTTGCACAGTGGATACGAAGTTGGTTGCATCAGAACGTCGTCCTCGTCGCTGGTGGAGGCGGAGAAAGCTGTAGGGGCAGCATCGGTATCTTGATGTAGTGTGACGTAAATCTGGCGAATCGGTCTGAGGATATGCGCTGCGATATCTAGATTGTTGTCGCTCTGCGCTTTTAGAACGATTTGATTCCAGAGTGCACAGAACTCGTGTTGCTGTCCAGGTGACGTATGTTGTGCATCGAATAGGGAAGCCGCTCCTAGAACCGTAAAGCACTCATATGACAGCCAGGAAGCTTCCCGGAAATGGCTAAATTGCCAGCGAGTAATGTGAGTCAATATGGCAAGTGACAGACTGTCCCCCAGCGGGGCGCAGTCTCGGAGGTCGGATTCTGGGACGCCAAGTTCGTTGGAGGCAAGAATAAACCAAGAGTCATCGCGCCGTCGTACCCTTGCAATAATACCAAACATTATGGCTTGGATAATCGCAGTAGTTTCTACATCCTTGCCCTCGCCCCAGCCTCTCACAAGATGTGCAATTTTGGCAGATTGTACTGGCCCATAGTGGTGTTCGGACAAGACTCTGTCGAGGATCAGCCCAAAGAAATATCGAGGGATGTCTGCGGGATTGATCGCCTTGGCACATACGACAGCTCGCCGGCTTTTGACCTGGTCAGAGAGTAAGTCAGATGAGAATGTGCGGTCTGACAATCCAATCAATGCCATCGAAAGCCTCAACGTTTGCAGTCCGGCGAGACTAGGCAGAGGATCGTCGACCACGTTCGAGCTGCGGAAGCCAGGTAAGCCGGAAAAGAAGCGCTCTAGCTCGTGATCTTCGTCCAAACAGTAGAACGTCCACAGAAACGCGCGGGTATCGATCTCCGATGAGGATTTCAGAGCGGCGTCCTCGGCGGTCTTCTGCATGCCCTGTACGAGTAGTGTGAAATAACTTCGCTCCAGGGCGTCAAAGTAATTCACGGCTCTACTCCAGGCTCTATAATGCTTGTAAACCGACCAGGACAACCACCCAAGCACCCTATAGGTGATATATAGTATCCCGGTAATAATGTGCCACGCCGGCAGGGAGAGTGGTGTGTGATATGGGCTGTCAAGGCGAACGATTGGCATGAAAGTGATACACCCGTACAGCATTGTGCACACGCTGACCCATGACAGCACCAACTTGAAAATCGTGAGATTGACGTTCCATAGGAACACAACTAGACCGGCAAGGAACAGGAAAAGGGAAACATGTAGCAATGCGGGCAATGCTTCAACCGCCCACGGAAGGAGAAACTTGTCGACACCTTCGGCAAAGAATGAACGAATCCGTGCTCGCTTGTGTGGACTGTAACGTGGCTGAGTAATCTTGAGGTATCTTCGTGCCCACTGCTGTAGTAACGTCGCAAGTAGAGCACAGGTAAGACTGATGACTAAGCTCAAGAACCATAGCGAATTGACCCAGAGGGCATATGTCGGTGGAGAGAATGGGGGTGGAGAAGTAGGGGGAGAACTCGCAGTGCCAGATTGATTTGGGTTGGAGACGGTCTGATAGATATTCGCAAGGTAGAAATTGGAGGTGTCCTGTGGGTTCGGTCGGATGTCTTGAATTGATACTGAGACCAACGACGCGACAGCAGCAGAGAATAAACCAGTCTACAGGAGATGAGTCTGTGAGGCGGTGCATGGGGTTGGAAGGTAGTGACGCACAAAGATGATAATCCCGTCAGCGTCCGCTTGCCATGCTTCGGCCATTTTCTTGTCTTCTTCCGTCGCCATTTCCAAGTACATTGAAAAGATAGGACCGGAGCCATCGGCGAAGTTAGATACACCCTTCGATTCTTGATTCTGCGCTGACTGGGGTGGGTACTGGTGGTCACCTGTGGAGGCGTCAGTAGCCGAGAACGGCGAGGACAGAGCCTGAGGAAAGTGGGAGCAAGGTACCTGTTCCTGGGTCTACACCTGCCTCAGCGATGTTGACACCCTCGGGATGAACTCGGGACATGGTGTGGGAGAACAATGTATTGGGGTGGAAGGCGTACTGCCCCTTGGCTAGTCGCAACGCACCGTGAGGCAATACGGGATCGACCGATTCGAGCGCTCAACGGTTTGTTTTCGCTAAATAGGCTTTATTAATTCTTATATTGCGTGTCATTTTTGCATTGCATGGTAGAAATGGAGGGGGTAGCCTGTCGCGAAGACCTCTCCTCTCATTGTAAGGCAGGGGTCATCAGGAACCCGCACCCCCCTCTACAACTTGTTTCCGTTTTTTCTCGTTCAAATAAAAATATTATTCAAAATAAAACAGGAGAAAGAAAGATGACCTTGTTTCCTTTAGGTCTCATGTACTACATTTTTACCTTTGTGTGAGTGAGGGAGGAGAAAGCGGAAACAAGTCGTAGAGGGGGGTGCGGGTTCCTGATGACCCCTGCCTTACTGAAGCAGTGAAGAGGGATTTTCGAAAGAACTGATGAATAAAACAAAGTACCGCCCGTGGACATGCGTGGACGAAATACCGATCACGCAAACTTGAATGACTCTTGCTTCAAGCCATTTAGCTCTTGGTGAATGTCAAAGAATTGTGTTCAATTTGTCCACGTAAAAAAAAAATATCCAAAGAAAGAATACATTAAGTAGCTAGACAGATGTGTGTGAAGCAAGACAAACAAAAAGCACGACACGGCAGGGTCCCCGGTTTGCCAAAGGAACAGAAGAAAAGAAAAGGAATCCGAACGCGCCTCTACGTTCCCTCCCCCGACGCGACCGGAATCGCTATAGCTTCCCCAGCGCGCGCAGCTGCTGGCGCAGGCTCCCGTTTTCCGTCTGCACGAGGTTGATCTCCTCGAGTAATGCAAGCCGCTGCGTCTGCTCGCGCTCCGACGCAGTGTTGACCGCGCGCAGCTCCTCTTGCACCGCCGCCGCGTCCTCCGCGAGCTGTAGCGCACGCGCGGACAGCACCGCGTTCGCCTCGGTAAGCTCGCGCAGCGTCTCTGCCTGCTCCGCAGCGCGCTCCTCCACCGCGAGTTTCTCCGCGGCGAGCTGGTCGACCTGCTCCTGTCTGTCAAGACAATAAATTCCCGCGGTACGCGAAGAGGGAGAGAGAGGCGCGTACAAACCGTCCGAGCTCGCGAGCTGCTCCTCGAGCGTGCGCACCTGGCGCTGGTATGTCTCGAGCGCGGCATTGCTATCCTGCGCGAGCTTCTGTGCGCGCTCCGCGTTCTTCTTGAGCAGGTCGTGCGCCTGCGCGAACCGTATGAGGCGCTCCATCAACGCGCGGTCGTCCGCAATGAGCGCCTGCACGCGCAGCGCGAACGCCTCGACGCTAAACGTACCCGGGCCCAAGCCTCCGCCGTCGACCACGGGCGATCTCGGCGAGCCAGGGGTGCCCGGGCCCGAATTGGGCGGCGCGGCGGAGGCACCGTTGCCGTTGGTATTGGTGCCAGGGGTATAGAGGCTCTTGAGCGCGCGCACGTCCAGGTCACTAATTGACGGGCCGGGGCTGCCTGGAGTACCCGCACGAAGACTGGGCGATGATCGCCCGTTGCCTGCGCGGAAGGGCCGCGTGGCGCCGCTGAGCCGTGCGGCGCGCGCTTCTGGAGACGGGAGCGTCGCCCAGAGGGGCTGCAGGATCGCCACGAAGCCCGCGGCGTCCTTCGCGAAGGCGATCGAAGATGTGGGTCGCGGTTCTGAGGGGTGCTGCGTCGACGAGGGACGGCTGCTCTGCGTGGGGTAACCGTCTGAGCATTGCGTGCCCTCCGGAGCACACTTGCACTTACGGGAGAGCGTGTCCGCAGCGTCTGGATCTCCTCCTTTGCCGTCTCCAGCTCCTGCGACATGGCTGCTCGTTTCTCTACCTCCGCCGTGAGCAGGCCCTCGAACTCCTGCGCGCTCTGCGTCTGTTTTTCGAGGTGCCGCTGCAGGGCATCGACGAGCACGGCCAGACCCGATTCTCGCGAGAAGAGCGGGACATCGAAGCGCTGCACGAGCGCGCGCAACCCGTCCGCGGCGGCCGCGATCTGGTCTTTCGCTTGCGCGGCGAGCTCCTCGCGCTCCTGCTCCCACTGCGATCGTTCGCTCTTGATGTCGTCCGTGAGTCGCGCCTCCTGTTGCTCAAAACGCGCCCGCTCCGCCGTCCACGTGGCCTTCTCGGTCGCCCACACCGCAGTCTCCGCTTCCGCCGCGCCCACTGTGTCCGACAGCTCGCGCCCCAGCGCCCGAACGCGCTCCCTTAGCCGCACTGCGTCGTCGTTCCCCCGTGAGGACGACTCGAGCTCCAGTTCGAGGAAAGCCACGCGGCCCTCCAGCTCGGTCGCGCGCTCCCGCTCTTCCTCAAGTGCGGCTTGCTCCTGCGCCAGTTCGGACGCCGCGGCTGCGCGTGCGTCGGCGAGGTCCGCGGCAGCTGCAGCCGCGGCTCGCGCATCCTCGAGCTCAGCCTCAACGGCGGCTCGCGCGTCCTCGAGCTCGGCCTCCCGTTGCCGTGCGCGGGCCTCGGACGCGTCCAGTCGCGCTTCGAGCTCCTCAAGCTCTTTCCGCTGCGCGCCGCGCGTCTTCCCGGGAACCACCGCGCCCGCATTGCCCGCGAATAGATGCGCCCCGTCGAACTTGGGTGCTAGCGCCCCAGCGCCGCTCACGCTGGACATTGGGCTGAGCGGGCCTTCGCCGTCGTCGTGCTCCTCGCCCGCTTGCGTGCGTTCGGCAGCGGCGAGCGCCATGGCCAGCACGCCCGCACGGTGCTCGAGCAGCCGCCGGTCGACGTTCGCAGCGCGTTCTTGGACACGCCAGAGCTCCGTCTGCGCGGCTTCTACTTTGCGCTCGGCTGTTTCGAGGGCGGTGGTTGATTGCCGCGATATGTGCGTGGAGGAAGAGGGGGTCGAGGAAGAGGCGTTGAGCCGGGCAAGGTTTTGTGCTGCGTCGCGGATTTTGATCTCTGTTGCGAGTTTCCTCTGGAGCGCTCCAACGCGCGAGGACAGTATTGTGTGCTCCTGTGGCGGAAGGGGTCAGGGTACTCGAGGTGTGCAGGGAAGTATTAATCATCGTGGGAGCAACGGGGTTCTCCACCACAGGATATTGACAGGGAACGGGGCACACACGCACCTTCTTGAGTTCCTCGACTTCTTCTGCACTCAGTATCTCATAGCCTCGGCTGTCCACCATTGCCTCGGACGACATTAAGCTGAGTAAGAGAGCATCGCGCGTATTCACCAGCTGCCCGCCGTTCGTTGGCGGATGTGGGGGCAGGTCTGGGGGTTCCTCCCATTCTGGTGGTGGTGCTTTACGACGTAGCGGAGGGGTCGTAGTCGTAGGCGAGGAATTTGTCGATGAGGGCCCGGCGACGGGTGGCAAGGGTTTGCGATCTTTGCGGATAAAGAGACCCCTGGTACTGAAGGCGGCAGAGGGGGGCGGGGGTAGTTCTTTGGTCGGGCTCGGTGAGCGCGAAGTACCCGGGCGGTCCTTGGTGATTGCGGCCGTAGGGTTACCCAGGAAGCGACGAACTCCATTCATCTTGCCAACGGGGCTAGGACGGACGTTTCGGGCTTGTTGTCGTGCGTGCAACCGCGGTGCAGTGGGATAGCAATTGCCCCGGGTGAACCCAATGAATGGGAGAAAAAACGTAAAAGTACAACACGGTGACGGAACTCTGACGCAGGGTATACCGAAATCACTACATTCGAACAGTTCTCCTCCCCCTCACAACTAAATCCGGAATCAATTTCTGTCGCCATTTTTGGGACAATACTGTACAGTACTGTACTGCAGGTGGCGCAATTCAAATTTCCTGTCTACCCTCTACCTCTACCCTACCCAGGGCCGTACACCTTCACGCAGCGCTCCTCAAACGCCTTCACCATCAACGCCGACACCTTACCAAAGAACGCACCAGACACGGCGCCGTGCAAGGGGTTCGCAAACTCAAACGCAAGGTCGAGCGAGAGGAGGGTCGGCCCGGTGTCGTTTGCACCCGCGCTCTCGGGGCGCGGCGGGGAGGTGGTTCCGTCTAAGTCCGTGCGAGCCTGAAATGTCGACGTCGGCGCCGACGCCGTGGGCTGGAACCGCCACGTCGTCTCGAGCATCTTGAACAGTGGAGTTGACGACACCGCAACGGCCTGTACGCCCACCAAAATAACACAACGACCAGATCAAGCAAAGTCACTACTTGTTAGTTGAGAAGAGAACGCACCCGGACGGACTCGTGGGGCACACACGTCACGCGGCTCGTATAGTGCTCCGTGAACGCGAGGAAGGCGACGGTGAGTTCAGGCCTCCATCTGCAATGCACCGCTTTGTGCGTTTGACGAGGAGGTGTGGGTGGTGTTGTGGTCGAGGGAGGTCGGTGGGCGCAGAACGCGCGAGCGTGTGCAGAAGGGGAGGAAGGAAGGCATATGAGCCGACGTCAGCAACGACTGCGTACAGCTGTCGGCGCGTGTACCTAAACAGGACATTGAGTTCACTGGTGTCGAGGTAACAAGGGTTGCCCGCGCACGCACGTACGGGAGAACCTTGTGCTCGTGGTAGGTCTGGGGCTTGACGCCGGCCGAATCCCCAAACGGGGAAGGGAACGAAGTCAAGTCAGGGAGTTTGAAAAGGTGCCTTCGTTGCGCATGGTGGGAGGGTGCACGCCAGATACTACGAGCTGCGGTGAGGGCCGCAGAGTGAATAATGAGCATGTACAGTACTGAATTAAAAGTATCGAGTCAAGTTGGAGGCGATCACATGATCTCACTGTAGCCGTTACGTCCTCAAGAATTTGCAAGAGCAAATAAAAGAAAAAGAGAAGTGACAATTCAAACTGCGCAAAACTTCAAGGACAGCGAGATCAGCGCGCTCGCCCGCAAGGAACGGGGTTTCCGAGGCACACGGTCAACGGCGTCGGCGGCGCAAGTGGGCGCAGGTGGAACGGAATGGGCGGTCCCCTTATTGTACGCATGCGTCAGACGGCGACTTGCCAAGATGACCCTTACTTAGGTCTATCCCGTTGACGGTGACGTGAAAGCTCGCGGAGAGGCACACAACTCAATACGCGCCACGCACTGGCGGCTGATGTAAAGAAAAAAGGAGGGGGCATAGAATTTCCATGCAATGCGAAGCAGGTCGAGCTAAGAAGGGCGTGGGCACCGAACCAACCCCCGCACACATCCCTACGATCAAACGGTGTCTCAGCATCGAGGCGCCGACCAGACGATGGGCCAGGAACGCACCACTAGAGCGCCCATCAAGGCCTCCCAAGCCAAGAGCTCATCTGCGGCTGCCCGCATGCCACTTCTTGATAAGGCCGCTAGGTGAGCTCGAAAAAGGGTGACCCTGAGCGCGTATGGGGGAAAAACGTTGAAGCGCGCCGGCGGCCACGGAGACATATATACGCACCTCGCGCGAGACCGCCTTACGACCTTACAAGAAGCGGATGGAATGCGATCAAGCGAAGATGATCTCGCTGCCTGAAGGAGGAGTTGACGACAGCTAGCTAGCCTCAGATGGTCAGCGGGAGCGCTGACAGACGGGAGGGAAAGGAGAGTGCACTCACAGTGTGAGCGAGTTGAAAAAAAAAAGAAAGTTGGACAGACCGAAGAGTAAGTAGCACGGAGGGGGACCCTTTTATACGTTTTCTTTTTCAGCGACGCTTGATATGGGCAACAGATAGCCCGGTCCGCCGGCATCCGAGTCGCATCGTGCCTGCCGTTCGGTTCAGAGCTGGAGAACGATCACGCCAGAAGATAAGTGACCCTGATGTGATGGCGGACCCCAACCCTTGCATCGGCTACGCAGCGCCTCTACCCAGGGCTGGCGACTCAATTGGTATGAGTTGTCACAGGCCACGTTTGGACGGCCTTCCGACGCGATCACCTAGGTGGAAAAGGTGAGGACATCGAAGAAAAAAAAATTCAAAGAGGGTAAGGCCTGGTGAAGAAGCTGGACTGACCGTGTCAGAGGGGGTTGCCGGGGAAGATACGTGTAACGAGGTTCTACAGAAGGAGAATGAGTGTGATTCTGACCGTTCCGCTCGCCTCGTTTCGTTAACATGTACGATGTCTCTGCGGCCCCAACTGACGTGTACGTGATGTGTATTGTATGTGTATGGGTGTATGTAGGCGCGCGCACACGCATCCTGCGTGTTTGTGGAGACGCCTTCAGCCGCCGCAGTTCTCTTCTGCTTCCCCGCAGCAGCAGGAGAAAACGAAACAAAACAAGAGGACGAGTCAAGGGCGAGTCGGCTCTCTGCCATATTCACGAGGATGACTCTGGAAATGGGGTGACACACAGAAGGGATCACGCACGTGTGGGATTTTAGCTATGCGTCCCGCCGGCCACACGCTCTGGGATCTCCGTATCTGTTTCCGCAGTCGATTAGACTCTGTGATACACACAAGGCTAGGGCCGCGCGTGTCGCGCGCATGTGGGCGACCACTTTCTTTTGTTGACAGATTTCGTGAGACTCCTTCAATAAAGTTTGTTGTTCCATTCGAAGAGGAGCGACACGAGACAGGGCGTGACAGTATATTTGATAGAAATCAGTGGAGGCAACCTTGGACTGACAGCCCAGGTTAGGGCCCCGCACGCGGGGGCATAAATCACGGTTTCGCCTGGGTCCAGGGGAGCGGAGAGTGTGCGTTTTCCAGAAAAATGCTTCCAGGGAAGCAGCCTTATCGGGTGTGCTGGGAGAAAACGCAAAGTCGCCGTGGCCATGTATGGCAAGGACTCGTCGTCATGTATATGCTTCAAGACTGCCTCCTTTTTCTTCCCGCAAAGCATGAGGGATCGCCACGTCCAGAGCTATTAGAACCACCGCCCGCCGGCCGTACGAGTCTCAGGATAGTAACTACTAGTGGGACGCGTGATGGACTATTCCAATCTCAGTATAGCTCACTCACCCCTACAACGTGGGTTGTGCTCTCCATGCACGCTAGGCTTTACGAGGGCTCTTTGAGAGAACCACTTTTTATCGGATACGGATCAAGGTTGCCCAATCTCCCAGGATCGGAGGCGCAAAGAAGGGCACTTTTTCATAGATGAGCGATGCGGTAGCCTCCCAGATATAGCGTCGATCGCGCCCACCAAAAGCCAGTCTGCTGGCAAGTTGACAATTGGTCGTCGAGGTACCCACGACTGAAAACCAGGGGGAAATGGCCCCTGAGAACGGGGGTGAGAGAAAAGGGGTGCTCAGATCGCTTGGCTCCTTCTCCGGGAGCGGGAGGGGGGATTGGATGGCATTAACCTAGTCGGACCTCGTGCCGACTGCGACGCCTTGCGACTCTTTCATTTCACCTTTCATATCGATTTGCGCCTGCCCCGCACCGCACTTCTGACCGTGTGCGAAGTGTAAAACAAGGCTGCCAAGTCGTTGAGCAATTTACTAGTCCCATCAAGAGCACTGAACTGTGAGAGACAAGGTTTGTCGGCTACCTCCGTCCTTGCTGTGGGCAGGTCCATGGGCGCATATAGTCACTGGTTATGAACAAGCCTGCTGCAAAGCTTCGAACAGAAAGAAAAATAGACAGATGACGCACGGATACGTTTGAGCCGGAGGAGGGGCGATTCTCTTTGGGGCGAAGACAAAGCAGCTCGGGGACGAAACGAAAAAAGCCTCACTCGGAGGGCCGCGCAGTACCCAGTGGCTCCAGCCCCCAGCGCACGAAGGATGGGGAATCTCCATGCCTGTCATAGAACAAGTGGGAATGTCCAAGTTGATCGCCGTCATAAAGATCGCCTAGTACCCGGAGCGCCGGAGGAACGGAAGGCAAGAGGAATAAAGATGCTCCACTGGCGTCTCTGGTATCGCCACGCAGGGTAAACTGTAGGCCGCGCCATTACTTGTCCCGCGTCCAGTTACTGTAACCCCTGTGCGATGCTCATGAACCTCGGCGCGCCGCGCGTCAAAACAAAATATATGCGCATTTCTACGAGAGACCCCTGTCAAGGAAGGTAAGAACGGAGGGAATGGCACACATTTCTACCGACTGTGGAACGTGCTCAAGGTCAGTCCGAGTCGGATGCGGCACGACCGGAGGGGTCAAGTTAAATCCGAAGTGAAATGGGAGGAAGACAGAAAAAGGAATTTTAAGGGGGAAAAGCGGGTAGCAGAAAAATAAAACAACACTCTGTGCAAACGCCATGGAAAATACCTTTGGAGGTAACTTACTTGCTCAGGCTCCTATTGATAGACGATGCTCTCGCGTCACGTGATTATAATCTGCGGAAATGCAAATGCCTCCTGAGCTTCAGCTTGAGCTTGTGCCCGCAGGCAAAACCTTGATAGGAACAAGGATTCAGGCGTGTTATGGTGCATCACCGCGGTATGACAGTTTTGGGAACATGAGACCCGCGCGATTGACATGTCTCTGAATCGTTTATCGAATCAAGGCTTGATAAGGGTGACAGAGGCGTGGCGCGGGAATAAAGTGACAATGCAAGCGAATGCAAGATAAGGGGGAAGGACGGAAAAGATGGTATGACGACCGAACGCTGGTCGTCCTTAAGTACCCCGCCCTTGTATTTGGAATGCATGTGGCGTGTTGCGCACTCAAAGGAGAACGGGCTCCGATGTGGACGCGATCGGAGTATTGAACAGAAAAGGAGAGTGTACTTCGTTCATGCTTACGCTGGCATGGGCCTGGACAACACTCTCGCGTGCTCATTCAAGAATAAACAGAAAACCGACAAGCGCACGCGAACGACTACCAGCGACCGCGTTACGGATACATAAATTGAAGCGCTGTACAACATGATTAACGTTGTGTCTTCGTAAGAAGCGACCGCGATGGTTTCAGTGCACGGCGTTGGCCCCATCCGCAGGAAGTGTGGCATTACCCCAGGGGTCGTCTTCCTGAACCTCGCCCCACGCGGTGTCCTCCTCCTCTACCGGCTCCCGACCTTCGGTGCAGTCCTTGGCGATCTGCAACCGCGTGCAAGTAAAACAAAGTAGTAAGCGCAGGGAAGGAAGAAAGGCAGGGAGCGGCAGGAATAGATGGGCAGCAGACGTACGTGGCCGTCTTTCTTACACCTGTAGCACGTCTTGACGGGGGGCTTCGCGCCGTTCATGTCCTCCGTGACGGCGTACGGCGGAGCCAAACAGTCCCTGGCACGACATATCAGCCAAACAGGGCGCACGCCATGCGGCCGCCTATTGCGTACCGCGCCATATGGTTCGGCCCGCCGCAGCGGTAGCACTTGACGGGTGGGAGCGAGGCCACGTTCAGTCCACGGCCAGGCGGGGGCGCGCGCGACGCAAAGCCGTGGTCGGCGGCGTCGTTGGGACACACGCGCGCGATATGCCCAAAGTGGCCGCAGTTCTGACCAATGTTATTACTTTGTGGGGTGCGGGAGGGGAGGAACGTACATAGCACTTTTGGTTGGAGCCTTGCAGGCGCAGCGTTGGACATTCCGCCTGGATGTGTCCGATGCCGCCACACGAGTAGCATTGCTTGGCGGCGACGGTGCGCGGTTCGGGACACGCGGACGATTCGTGCCCCGGTTTGCGGCAGTTGTAGCACAACCGGTCTTGTGACGTACAGTTCTCGGCAATGTGACCGACTGTCATTGCTAAGTATCAGCTCGTCCAAACGTTGGAAACGGTTGAGGGGAGGAGGAAGGGATAGGTACGTGAGAGTGTGGGCAAGAGAGAAGGGGTGGGAGTGTGTGTGAAAGGGAGAGGGACGCACGATTACCGCATTTGAAGCACCCCTTCTTGGAGACGTTGTACGCCATTTATAACAGAAAAGTGAAAAATTATATATACAGCAGCGTCTTCTTCTGCCTTTGCTTCGGATGTCCGACTCGTTCGTGTAACCTGTCAAAAATGGTAATTTTAACATCCAAGAAAGAAGGTGACGATGATAAGCGCCGTCATCAATGAAGGGAGAAAAACCGGTGTTAGCCAGCTGGACAGACCTCTGCGGCTAATCGTCCTCGCAGCCCTCTGCCAACTGAGCCCTACTGTCCTTCTAACGGTCCCTCCCTTCGACGAGCGAGCGCCACCTTTTACAGTGACGGGTTGGATTGGAAAAAATGATAAAGCGCAAGCGCACGAACCATGCCCGAAGGCCGCGCGCCAGCTGAAGTAAGCATTTCCCGCGCTCTTGCCGAACCGAGCCAAAGTCTCGAATCTATACGGTATACGTGTTACACCATACAACACATGCATCAACATAGTCCCATATCATCACATCCCAAGGCCCATCAACGAGCTCGTCAGGCGTTCCGCAACGGCCTCGGGTTCCTGCCGTGCCATCTCGACGACGCTGAGCAGGCGCTTAACGCCGATGCTCAGCGCATCATCCTTGCCGAGGCCCGCCTCGCGCAGCATGCCCACGGCGCGCGCACGATCGCGCGTGCTGCGGAAGAGCTCGACCGCCTCGAGGACGTGGTCGATCGCAGTGAGGTCCGTGATGGGCGGCACGCACAACTCGGCGTCGAACGAGGAGAGGCCGACGTCGGTCAGCATTGGGCGGAGCGAGGAGGTCGCGATGACGAGAAGGCGGTGGTCCTGCGTGCGTGCGATCAGATGTGGGTCAGAGGGAGTGCTGTTGCGTACCTTTGGGGGACGCTTGGCCATGAGCACCATGAGGGTCTGCAGCACCGCATTGGAGAAGCGTGGGCCCACAGGCGTCCAATCTGCGCACGAATTCGTTCGTCATGTCAGGAGGCAACGGGTTCGGATTCTGCTCACCCAAGAGACGCTCGATGTTGTCCACTACCACGACACTCATCGGGCTTTTCGAGCTGTCCGCGAACACCTTGGAGATGGCCTGGATCTTCTGGGCCTCGGAGAAGCCGACCATGTTGTCTGGCGTGATCAGCTTGATGAATGGAAACTCGGACGCTTGCGCGATCGTCGCTGCAAGTGCAGTTTTGCCGGTCCCGGGCAGGCCATGAAGCAGAAGACTGACCAGTGGTGTGCGCGTTGACGTACGCACCTGCTCAACAAAGAGCTTGCCTGAGCGTAGTAACTCCTGAAAGCGAAAACGATGAGAAACGGGCCATACGTAGAAGATGAAGGAGACGCACGTCGACCACGGTGTCGTAGTGTATGATACCGTTCTGCACGACCTGTGCGAGCTCCTCCTCCGAAACGCCGAACGCGGGGTGCACCTCCTCCAGCGCATGGGCGAAATCGTCTGCGTTGACACGCAGATCTTCGACGTCTGTCGAGATGCCCGCCATCGTGCCGACCTTGACGTGTCGATTGAACGCGAAACTAGTCGCGCTCTTGACGAGCCCGCCGATCTCGGCGCCAGAGAAGTTCTTGGTTAGCCTGGAGAGCTCCTTGAGGTCCACGTCGTGGTCCATCACGCCGTTCTTGCGCATCTTGGCCGTGTGGATGTTCAGGATCTGGTACCGCCCGTGCTCGTCCGGCAGGGAGATCTCCATGAGCACCTCGAGACGCCCAGGACGGAGCAGCGCCTCGTCGATCATGTCTATCCGGTTGGTCATGCCGATGATGAGAATGTTGTTCAGCTGGTCCACGCCATCCATTTTGGACAGAACTTGGTTGACCACCGTATCCCCGACGCCGGTACCGCTGTTGGTCGACCCACGCTGCTTGAAGATAGCGTCCAGTTCATCGAAAATGATGATGTGCAAACCACTCTCGTCTCCCTTTTCCTTGTACTGCACTTTGCGTTAGCCGCTGCTAGCGCAGATAGGGTGATGATGAGCATGTACCTCCTTTTCTGCATCTTCGAACAGCTTGCGGATGTTTTCTTCGGACTGTCCGACGAATTTGCTTAGGATTTCGGGACCATTGACGATCTTTGGCTCGCGTGCATTTAACATTTTGCCAATCTGGCGGGCCATGAGGGTCTTCCCAGTTCCCGGAGGCCCATGCAGTAGTATACCTGCGGTAACGTAAGAAAGATAGATCATCATGACGGAATAGGGTCCCGCACACCTTTGACGTGCTGGATGCCAAGCTTTTCCACAAGCCCGGGAGGGAACACACGCGAGGCAAACGCGCGCCGGAAGATCGCGCTGAACTCCTGGTCGAGACCGCCAATGCCCATGTCCTCGAACTTGAAGTTGGGCGCGATGACCGCGTTCGGCGCGGCCTTCTTCACACTCGACTTGATCCTGATCTTCGACTGCGGGTCTTTCATGAACGTCACCTCCGTCTTTTCCATTACGATCCCGGAGTCCGTCCAGCTGCTACCACCGGAACCGCTGGAAACGCCCCCCACGGCGCTGCTCCGCAGCGAGCTCGAGGACGCCAACACTCTTGACGACGCATCGGAGGTTCTGTCCATGATACTCGAACACGAGTATCTGTCCGATGGTGAAGACCGCGCCGCCGTGCCCGCGGACGAACGTAGCGCCCATGTCGTCGGCTGAAAACTCCTCCGGGATGTTGAGGTTCCGCTGCAGGAAGCCGACCTCGAGCGTGAGGATCTCCAGGAAAGGCACTGCAGAGGGGTGCGGCGGCGCGGGGAGCGCGGCGACGGTCACCGTATCACCAGTGGCGGACAGGCCGACCCATTGGCGTTGCACTGCGCTCGCGCCGATAGCACCTGGAGGAAGGCGGCGAGTGTCGTCGTGTCTGGGGATGCGTTACGGTTCACGCCCGAGGTGAGGAATGGACATCACGCACTTGACTGTTAGCGGGAACTCGCCCTTGACAAGGACGTGCTCTCCATCTTTGAAATCGGAAGGGTGCACAATAAGACGGTTGCTTAATGCGAGAATGTCGCTCGGGGAAGGATGTACGGCGAAGCTGTGTGCCGGGGTTCAGCAGAGTGGTACGGAAGGTCTGAACACGGTACCGTACACTTCTCCTCCTCCGGGTCTGCGTTGGTCAAACGACCGTTTTTCATAACTGGGATCATCATATCGAGGTGGTATTGAGCGAGGCGGAGCTCTAGGTGGTAAAGAGGGCTGCGATCCAGTCCGGAATCCTTGAATACGGCGAAGGTGACGCGCGTTGTCTGGTCCAGGAGATCCTCTATTGAAAAGACTCATGTGGGAGTTGTGAAGCTAGTCACAGTAAGTTAGTCTAGCAGCAGGCTGCTGTGCTGCCCTCAGGCTGTGTGCACCGCCAATGGAATTAGCAATGATTACATAATACAGGCCTAGCCAAGTAATGCTCGCACTGCTGGCGGAACTGCCATGTCGACACACCACTCCCACCATCACTACCACCCTCACCGAGTGAACCAGGAGGGGTGTTCGACGATTATCCAGTTGATCGCAAATCATGTCAGCTTCTTGGTCCGACTGCACTCGTACGGTTCATCCCTCTGGTCTACCCTGACGTATCATCCCAACACAGCGTCCTTAGATCGTGCAGGCATTGATGGGCGTGCTCGTTATCTCTTCTCTTCTCTTCAAAAGACAATAGAGAGAAGCCAAAGCGACCCTGGCGTATCTGGTGCGTGCATACCTTATTCGCCTCGACTCAGGCACCCATCTCCGTTGCAGGTTGTTCGACGTGTCCAAGCAGGTAGTCGGTCAGATGTTCGTGCACGGTTGTGTAAATGTGTTCGTATCGGATGTGGGCTCGACGCGGACGTCTGGGAACGCATGTGTGTATTACTTTCTCAATATCCTACTTGATACCACCCTCGGTACGTCCGATTTTCCCCCATCTCGCCCCGCCCCGAGTGCCTTATGGAATATGTTCACGTCTCAGGTGTCTACGCCATCTATATTACCCTATTTTTCCTGACATGGTACTTTTCTGAGAAGCCTAAAG
The DNA here is from genome assembly GCA_021525025.1 of Lactarius hengduanensis. Classification (NCBI taxonomy): domain Eukaryota; kingdom Fungi; phylum Basidiomycota; class Agaricomycetes; order Russulales; family Russulaceae; genus Lactarius; species Lactarius hengduanensis. Next base: position 40,930 of record JAKELI010000251.1, on the reverse strand, counting down.
CTAAAAGGGCTCCAGTCAGGGCAATATGGCTCACCACCCTCCGTCAATCACTGGGTCCGCCAATTGGCCATCTACGTCGTCTCCCTCACTTCCATGAAACTCTTTGTCATCGCCGTCGTTGCCTTTTGGGATGTTCTATCAGACATCGCTGCATGGTTATTAAGTTGGCTGGGCAACGACGACACCGCCCAGGTGATCTTGTGCGTTGTGTCCGCGTATGCTATCTCGGCTCGTCTCACTGATCTCGACGCCACCGGTGCGTGAACAGCACGATGGGCCTCTTCCCAATCTTCATGAATATAATCCAATTCTGGGGTCATCGACTCGATCATCAAGGTCGGTGGTATCGGGGGCCTCGGGACGCCACCTGATGAGCCAGACGAGGAGGCCGACCACGAACCGCTCTTCCACGGCATCGACGATCCCGACGATGATGAAGATGAGGACGACAGCGGAGGGGCAGCCATACCCGCCGCCGCCAAACGCGACGTTGAGGCACAGACGCGCCTGCGCTACTCGGCCGACTCCTCGCACACATACCCACCCAGCCTGCCCGACTCGCCGACAGCCCCATCTGCGACCATCCGCTACACGAGCCGGTCGCCTCCGCCCATCTCACGTAGCCTTCCCTTGGCCCAGCGCCACCACTCACCTCCTGCGCCGTTTCTCCCACGTTCCGCCGCGCTCAGCTTGCACAGTCCACCATCAAAGGCCAATGGGAGTGTGGGTGCTCGGATGAAGGAGGACTGGCAGGCATGGGATGGCGAGGAGGATTGGGCCGACCGCGTTGGCGAGGAAGAGTGGACGGGGCGACGAGCGGAGGCTAAGAAGGGCGAGGTCGATGGCACTTGGCGAGCAGGGGAGGGCTCATGATAGATACTCCGTACTTTTCTCATCGCTCTTTTCCGGAAGGGATCAATTCACTTCACACGCATGCGTCCGTAAACAGTAACCTTAGTAACGGTGTGTACGGTTATTCACACGGTGTCAACGATTAGCATGAATGACACATTTAATTTTAATGTGTCAATGCCCTTGAATGCCCTTGCCCAGCCAATAGGTGAGGGTTTTTGTGACTCATGTGAGAAAATTATGGTTCTGGGGTGCTGGAGAAGGTTCTAGAATAGGTTTTGGGGTGTTCCTTCCTAGCCAATAGGTGTTGGTGTCTGATGCTTATGTGATACAATTTGAAATTACACAAGGGTATAAAGCACCTGGCCCTTCCCCCATTACCCCTTCACTCTTCTTGACCTTGAACCACCACCAAGACAAAAAAAAATTGAAGTTGTTCCTTTTTTCTTTCAAGAGTTTGTCATAAGTAGAGATTTTTTTTCATCAAAGTCTCAACTTCTGTGACACTCAACATCAAGAACTGTGGTCACACAGTCAACAAATAACCTCAGTGTCAACCTCCCCCCAGCAGTTTTTCACCATTTCACCAACCAGTAAGTTGAACCATTACAATAAAAGACATTATTAACCAATTTTCTTCAGGGTCCAAGGTCAGAGCCCACATGGCTCGCCAACCATACCCGTCCAGGCGGACTCTTAATTTGTTACCACGCATTGATACCATAAACGGCGACCACTTCACCTCCGCCAACATGAACCAATCGGACACAACCTCCCCGACCGAAGATTCTCCCCCAGATTTTCGTCTGCATCAAAGTCTTAATGGATGGTCTGGCGGGAAACAAACGCTTCCGTGTGGTCGACAATATGATCAAGATCAAAAAATCGGATTGCCGACCCCAAAAGCGTACCTTCGGAGCAACAGCGTCGGAAAATGTACGACGAATCGGGCAATTTCTCGCAGCACGTACAGCAATTCAAAGGCGACCCCGTCTTCCAGCTGTGGATGACCAAGATCGGGCCATATCTCGCCTGACTGGGTGCTGGACAAGAGGGACGATCGTGCGTCGGTTTTATCTTTTTCATTTTACCCTTTTAGAGTTTTTGACGCATCGATAACTCCAGCGACAGCGCTTAGACTGCCATGGCGGCTCCTCGATTTCCCGCAGGGCTACACGCTCTGGGTGCACCTGACGGGCGACCAGAGCGACCCCGCCAACCCGCGCACGGACGCGTACCTCCACGGCTCCGCGCACAAGATCTTCCGCTCCCCGATGGAGTTCGTCGAGCACGCGATATGGCTCATGAAGAGCGGCTCCGTCGGCGACCAGTGCCTCTGCAAGTACTGCACGCCCGGCCAGAACCAGCGCGCGATAAACCGCCGCCTCGACCGCCGCGACGAGTCCGACGGGTCCGGCGAGTCCGGCGACGACGGCAGCGGCAGCGACGGTGGCGCCCCCGTGGCCACCGCCGCCGATATCAGGGCGTCGCGCCACAAACTCTTCCGGAATCGCCCTGGCGCGGGCGTCATCGCCGCGGCCTTGCGGCGCGTCAAGCACGGCGCCAGGGTAAGCGGCGCGAGCGGTCGTCGATGCAGATCAAGGCGAAGGATTACCGCGTGGGGAATATGGGTGGCTCCTCCGGTGGAGGCGGCAGCGGTGCACCCTAGTGGTCCCATTGCCCAGTGGCCCATATACCAATATCGGTGCGTCCAGCAGGACGAAGCACTTTAGTTTTCTTTCAATCACGCTATCGCTATGACATGTCGCTATCGCTATCGCTTTCGAAATCGCTTTTTCGTCGTTGTTTTATCTTAATCCCTCAAGTAGGTGAAGAGGTGGGTCAGGACAGCGCGTCTTCTGTTCCCGTAATATTTTGTTGTCGTTGAACTACACAATAGTCATACCAGAATCGTTTATCTCATGCGTGTGCACTATCTCAGTACTGCAACATACTTTACACGTGTATAAATACCAAAAATCACAACAAAGGCATAAGCTCGTCATGGTGTATCACGACCCAACGGTGCGGCCCCAGCCCCATCCCCTACGGATTCGATTGCATGACCGGAATCGTGCATGGGCATCATGACCCTGCGACGACAGGAGCCCCCATCCCCGCCGACTGAAACTCCTACAAAAACGACCAAAATCTGAGCACGCAAACGCAACGCAAAATAAGAGAAAAAGACGCGACGTCGACGTGTGTGCTAGGCAGTACTGCTCGTGTTCTGCCGCGCGCTCGGCGTCTGCCTCAACGCCCTAAAGTCGTTCGCCGTATACGTCCTCGTGAGGCCCGTCACCGCCGGACTGCGCAACAGCGCCGTCGGCGGCGACACCGTGACCATATTGAGCACGCCACGCGCGTGCACGGGCGTCGTCGCCCGCAGTGGCGGCTGCCCGGGGGGGTCCTGCGCCATCTCCTGGCAGTCCGGGTCGTGCTGCGTGTGCTGGACGTGCGGGCGGAGGAGCGCGTCGAGCGCAAGACGCACCGGCGCACCGGGCGCTGGGAGCTCTACGAGCGGGCGGGGCACCGCGTCCTCCGCGTGTGCGGTCTGCAGGTGCATGCGCACGTGTTCGAGCGCGGCGCGGCGCGGGCCGGGGAAGTGCGCTGGCGAGCTCGTCGCAGAGCTGCGCGAAGGTGTCGGTGGAGATCCCAGTGCCAGCCGCTGCGAGCTGCGGGATGGCCGCGTGCGATTGTTCGACGAGCCACTCGGCAGCGCGAGTACAGCCGGCGCCTCTGCCTTCATCGTTGACGTACTAGAAGGTGATGACGAGTGAGGGCGTCGCCTAGCTCCGATGATAGGTCTGTTTCGCGGTTCGATGTTTCCGGAGTGGGCACCTGCCGCAGCGCGGTGAGTGGCGAGCGCCAGGGGCATCGCCCGAGGGTTTTGTAGTAGAAGGCGTGGTAGCGACGCGTGCTGCCGCAAGCGCGCAAAAGTACGAGTGCGAGGCACAAAAACACAAGTGCTGGTTCGAGCGTGCCGGGCCTGTACGAGCGCCTGTGCGAGCTCGACTTGCTCGTGCGACGCAGCGCGCGTCGCGAGGAGCAGGTTCATCCGCTGCTGCGAGGAGGCCGGCCGGTTTCAGGCTCCGTGCCGATGAATGCGAGGGAGGCGCTGTGCGGTGGGTGCCATCCCGCGCACGAGGTGTCGTGTAGCAGGCGGAGCGCAGAGACTGCCTGGTGCGCCTTGACGGGCGCACCAGCTGCGGGTGAGGGGTCGTGTGCCGGGGTCGTTGCGCAAGGCGAGCACGCGGCACCGACGCCGCCGAGTAGGCGCGGAGCTTTCCTCGGAGACACGAGCCACTCCGCAAGGCCGAAGTACCGCTCCGCCGTCCGAGTTCCCGCGAGAAGCCGCCGTCACGAGGTGCGGCACGCCCGTCTACGTCCCTACGCACGCGGAAGAACGTCGCCAGCTCCGATAGGGTAGGATTTGGGGGGCACACGCCTCGTAGCTGTCGCAATGCGGCGCCGGGGGCGTCAGACTACGAGTGGTAGCACGAGGTAACGATGGCTCCGCGCGTGCTGGTGCGCGTCCGCGCAGGGTCCTGCGATGCCTGGCACTCGCCGCCGGCGATGTCCCGGCGCCGCGTCGCAGTAAGCTGCGCAGGACGAGTCGGGCTCACGCGCGCAGCACACAATGTCCGAACGCACGTCCCCCCCCGGAGCCCCTGCGCCACACGTGTGCTGTCTACGGAAGGTTAGCATATCCCCGCGATCTGCCGGATGCGAAAAGGTCCGCAACCACGTTGATGAGGCCATGTCACGGCGCGCCCAGGGGATGTGGTGTATGTGAAGGATTGAGGTGTGTGAGCACCTGCAAGAGCTCGTTTTTGCGGCAGCCAGGAGGTCTGCCAGTGACGTGCGTGTGAGAGGCGGTGGCAAGGTGAGTGAGAAATGCGCCTGGGCGTCGGCGGTGAGGATCTCGAGCGCAGCGAGTAAGTGGAGAGGTAACCCGTGGGTGTTCGAGCCCATAGTGCGTTGAGGGTGGCCCACTCGCCTCGTCAGAATCACCAGTCTCGAGCTCGTGCGCGAGGACTACGGTAGCGATGCGGCTTGAGCAAATCGTCGGCGGAGACGGGTCGCACAGGGGTGTGTGCGAGCTCCTTGATCGCGGCGGGAAGTCCATCGTCAACGAGACGCGCTAGGTACGTAAGGTGGTGCACTCTGCGTCGTTAATCGCGAAAACCCAGGTTGAAGTGCGAGAAGACACTTGATGAGGTGGGGAGACAAGAAGGCGCGCGGGTCGCGTGTGAGGTCGTACAGGATGTGCTCGGCATGAATCCCAGAGCGCGTTGGCGTATCGTCGTCCATCATGCATTCAAGGCGGAAAATCATCTGGCGGAGGAGCAGGAGGTAATTCAGAACCTGCAGCATCTGCGTCAATACCCGAGCAGGAGAGAACTAGGTGAACGGTTAGGCGCACCTCTCGATAATGCGGGGCGCCCTGCCATACACGCATGACGCCAAATGCACGTGAGCGGCACAGTTCGTTGGGCACGCTGTCCGCCCACGCGTACGCGGCAAGCACGCACGCGACTCCAACCCAAGCACGGAGCTCAACGAGTTCCTCCGCCTCGGAGATGCGCGCGACGAGATCAGGATGCGTGACAAACGCGTGCAGAGCGACGCCGAAGGACGGCTCGTCTCCACCAAGGTCGCGCAGGACCGCCCTCGCAGGTGCAAAAGGAGCATTGGGTTCCCAAATCGCAGCCAGAAGTTCGTCCCAACCACGCAAACGGTCGATTAAGCGCTGTGCTGCGCGCTTCACGTAGGGATCTAGCCCTGGGCTGCGCCCGAGAATCTCGAGTTCTTTAGGAAGATCAGCTGCGGTAAGCGTCTTGGCAATGTCAGGGTTTGCGGCCGCGACCAGAAGGTGCACGAGCGTATCTTCCTCCATGGTGGAAGCGTCAAAGATAGCTCGGATATCGATACGGTCCTTAGAGACTCGGAATGAGTGAATATGGCACGGCAATGAACGAAACACATACGACGAGGAGGCGAGAGAGCTCGCGGTATTGGCAGGCGACGCGGGAGAGGATACCTGCTACCAGATAGGACTGGTTCTCACTCTGCATCGCGTATTAGCTAGAGAATGAACGCACGCATATGTGACAACGCGTACCTTAGGACCGATCGCGTCTGCAACCCGGTCGGCGAAACGCCGCAACACATCGAGCGAAACATCATCTGCAACGGGCTGACTCGTCAACTGATATGCATAGTCCAGGTCAAACTCCATCGGGTCTACATCGAGATCTGGATGGAGATATGGAAACTCGGGGAGATCCCAGTCGTCGTTGGCTGGCTTGAGGCAGAACATGAGACGGATGACAAGGGATAGAGGTGGTGCATCGGGGATGAGGGAGAGAAGGTTTGCGTGTCAATATTGTTGGATCTTCGGAGTTCGCAGGGTCAAGAGGAGGGGACAGTGTTGTTGGGATTAGCGAGGGAAGTGTACTGGGGGCATAGGATGAGGAAGCCGAGGGAGCTCGGACGCCACGTCGCCGTATATGGCCATGGAGAGTTTTGTAAAGTTGCCCTTGACTATCATGAGACGAGAAGCAAACTGAACGTCATTCAGACTGTGTTCTCAGGAAAGGAGCGAGGACACAGACCTCGGCCCCCATGTCCACAGGGTACTCGGCAAAGCCACCAGTATATGCTAACGAAGTGGGAACGAGGGCATTTGTGGCCTTTTGCTTTTGCTTGGAGTCGCTGGAGATGGGGTGAGCGTTGAAGTAATGTCAAGGACAAATGCCTCTGGCTCTGTCACTCTTTCGCGTTGTTAGTGAATAGCCATAAGAACTGGCCTCACACGACTCACGAGACTATCTCTGGTTGTTCTGCAAATGGGACCGCATCCTTTGGAAATATCCTCAGGGAGCGCACGCGTACGAGAGAGGAGAACCTAAGAGCAGCGAGATTGGAGGGACCGGCTGGCTCAAGCGTCGACCAGTGAAGGAGCATCACGTGGGTGAACAGCCTTAGTCTGGGCCACTCTCACTCGTCGCTCACTTGGCCACAACACAACACAACACTATGGCTGGCCTCAGCCCACCAAGCATCAAACTCCCTGGCCTGTCTCTACACCCGGACAATAGCAACAACGGTAACGGTGGTGGCAATGGGAATGCAGGCCACAGGCGTGCCCGCAGTCGCAGCGTCCTCAAAGTCGAACACGTAGACAGTTCAAACGAAGAGGCACTTGATCAAGCGGCGTACGCAAATATCAATGCCGAGTGGGTTAACCGTAAAGGTTCGTGGTGTTTCCCCTGCCGTCCAGTCCTGTGTTGTGACATTTGGTCCTCTTCAGGAGCATGGATGATCCATCTCGTGCTCATCGCAACCGGCAAAGTCATCATCGACGCCATACCTGGCATGACACAGAACATCTCCTGGACGGCCGTCAACCTGACCTACCTCGCCGTGCGTGGCTTTTTCCATTTTCCCCATTTATGAAAAAATCCCAAACATCCTTTTTTTCCCACCATAGTGCTCGTACTTGATGTTCCACTGGGTGACCGGGATCCCGTTCGGCAGCGCTCTGCACAGTGGCGCATATGACGACCTCACCCTCTGGGAGCAGATCGACGGCGGTGCGCAGAACACCCCCTCCCGCAAGTGGCTCTTCTCCGTCCCCGTTGGCCTGTGAGTCCCTCTCTCGTCTTATCTCTCTTTCCCCGCAACTACTCACACGACCCGCTCCCGCGAAAGCTTCCTGCTCTCGACGCACTACACCAACTACAATCCGTGGCTCTTCGCGGTCAACCTTTCTGCCCTTCTCTTTGCGCTCGTGCCCAAGTTGCCCATCGTACGTGCCACTTCGGTCTTCATTACCTGCGCTGACACCGCCTTCGGCGCATAGGCGCATCGCCAGCGCTTACGTATCCTCCCGGACGAAAACTCTGGCATCACCACGCCTATTTCCGGTACCAGCACCCCACCAGATTATTTCCGGCCCCCACCCGAGCTGCGCATAACAGACGCTCAGTTCCGGTGATCCGATGGGTAAAGCGAAAACCGAGGATGGGGGCGGGGAGGGGTACACTAGAATAGCCGAGATCTTTTACCAAGTAATGTCGCATTGTCTCAACATCTGGCTCCCCGTACATCCAATTGGCACTTTAAAGATACATAATACGTTAGGTTATCATCTTTCTTTCTAGATCTGTACGAGCTCTCTATGCCGATCCTTCCATACCGTTTTTGGGGGTGCCTCTATTTTCTTGTTAGTTTATGTTGACTCTCTGAGTAAGTCTTGATACTGCAGTAGTCGCAACCTTTTGAAGATGGGTCAGAGCCGAGCTGACTTGGAATGAAAGAATCTTCACTCACAGATTCCGCAGTAACATTAAAATCGTCACCTTTCCCACAGCAGGAATGTATAAGGACGCCTGTCCGAGTCAGGGGAAAGCAGAATCGATGAGGGCGCCGTACTAATAGATAATTGGCGCGATCAACACCCACCTTGTCTCGTACGTCTGCCTCGAAGTTCTTGTCCGCCGCTACATTCACGCACACGCACCCGTCCTTGAGCGCTACAGTCGGTACCTTGTACGTCGCGTTGGGCACGGCCGACACCACCACGTCCGAGAGCGCGAGGCACCGGTCGAGGTCCATCTCAGGCGCGGCGGGACGCACCACGTGATGCGGGTGGTACGCGCGAGCGCCCACCTCCGCCAAAGCAGGGCGTTTGGTGTACTCCTGTATCGAGTCGATGTCGACGGAGAAGACGCGCGCGCCGTCGTTGGCGAGGAGCGCCGCAAGCGGGCGGCCTACCACCTCCGATCTTAACCCAATCAAAAGAGGTTTGAATTTTGAGGGCAGGGGATTGATTTACCGGTTGATGACGGTTACGGTGCGGCCGTAGGCGCGATCGCCGTAGGGCAGCAACGCGTTGTACACCCCGACGCGCTCGAGCGCTTTCACGACGCCGAGGGGCGTGCACGGTAGGATCGACTTGACGGTTCCGGGTGGCGGGACGGCGTCGTTCGTCAGCGGTGCTGCCGCTGCGAGAGAGGGCGAAGACGCGAGCAGGGATTTCGGCTCGAGGTGGCGGATGCTGGGTGCATGTCAGAGCGGAGGGTAGGTGTGAGCGCGAGGAGGGCGGGGACGAAACTTGTGGTAGAGGTTGTAGTGGAACTTGTAGTTGAGCCCTTCGACATCCTTGAAGGGCGAGACGATCTGCTGCAAGTAGTGGTCCTGTCGCGCGCATCGGAATATAAGCGCCATGGCGAGAGGAGGGTGCGAGAGGCGAACCTGCTCCTTCCCGAAAATCGGGTAGTACACCTGGGAGGTTGTCTATTTGAGATCGAGCGAGCGCCCTATCACTTACCATGATCCCATCGACAGAGGTGTCCGCATTCGCCTCGATGATCGCCTCCTCGACGCCGGCGTCCTCGCCCACCTCACGCAACTCAACGCGATGCCCAGCGCCGTGCACTGCCTGCGCGTAAACTCGGCGTAGGATCGTCTCGGCGCGGCGCTCGCGGTAGCCAGGATACCAACGAGTTTTGGCGGCCCCGCGCGGGCGTCCCACAGCAGCGAGGTTCGCTTTCACTTCGGCGAGGAAGGGCTCCGCGATGGGCGTCTGCTTGAGGAGGGATGCCTTTGGGCGGCGTGCAGGAGCCGGGTCTGCACTTGTCTCTGCCACCATCGGCGCTGTCGTCGTCGTCGTCGTCGTCGTTTGTTGATAAATTTTCAAGAAGACAGGATAAGATTTACACGATTACACGATTAGATTTACACGTGGCAACGAAGACCCCCCGGTTTGTGAAACGCATGTAGATCACTCTAGGTAGCCCTCGTTGTCTAATGTCATGACGTCAGACTTCTATACAACGGGCATCTGGAGGTTCCGGGTTCGAGTCCCGGCGGGGGATCGGGTAACCTTTTTGAGCAAGAGCGCGCTCGGTTTTATTAAGTTACACGGCTGCACGACCACGTCACTGATATGACCTCGCGTCTGATTAATCAGACGCCATTGCACACAGATCAACGAGTCGGGTGCAGAAAGTCCACTCGCACGCCTCCAGATATCCTATCTCCTATGTGAACCCAGGCGTCGTATCCATCTTGCTCACCTACCTCCATCATGTCCTCGGAGAAGCGGCCCAACGCCATTGACTTATCTCACCATGTCTCTGATTTGCCCGCAGGTATGGGTCTCCCCTCTCAAGGGCCCTCCAGAGAGTACTATGGCAAGGATACTATTGCCCTTGCTGGTGGTGAGTTGTCCTCGACATAAGCGCGAACATATCTCTTACATCTTGCCTGTAGGTATGCCGAGCCCGACTACTTCCCCTTTACTTCCCTCTCTGCCAACATCCTCCCAGTCGACGCGTTCCGCTCACCGTCCCGCGCGCCGCCTCTCCCGCTTCCGCGTCTACCTCGGCCTTCGGCTGGCTATGGCGTATCTTTGGTGGGGGTGCCGGCCGCAGGGACGACACGACGACGCGAATAGAGGTGCCCCGCGAGCCGCGCCCAGATGACGGTGGGGTCAACCTCGCTTCGGCACTGCAGTATGGTCCCGCGACAGGCCTCCCGCGCCTGCAGAAGGTCATGCAGGAGTTCACCGAGCGCGTGTATGCACCCGGATATGATAACTGGACCACGCTCGTCCACACGGGTAACACGGACGGGTATGCGGTCCTTATCAGTGTGGCGTTCGGTGGCTGATCGGAGTTGGGCGGCGCGAAGGTGGGGCCGCATCGCCAGGTTGCTACTTACCCGGGAGACACGCTCCTCGTTGAGGAATGGACGTATCCCTCTGCGTTGGCGACTGCCCTTCCCATCGATGTTAGCTGGCAGGGCGTCCCCATGGACAACCAAGGCATGCGCGCAGACGCTCTAAGAGAGATCCTGGCTGGATGGGACGTCAGGAGTGGCCCGAGGTACGCGTGCTTCTATTGTTGCCGCCAGTTCGCACGTTGAACGGCATGTCAATTCCAAGGCCTCGGGTGATCTACACCGTACCCGTGGGACAGAACCCGTGCGGGACGGTATGTATAGCCATCCAATTGCAAATATCGATCTGATGCTAGCACCAGACAATGGGACTCGAGCGCAAAAAGGCCATTTATGATATTTGCGTTGAATATGGTGCGCTCGATAGCCAATGATTCGTTTTCCTAAGCTTAGTGGTACAAGACGTTATCATCGCCGAGGACGACCCGTACTTCTTCCTCCAGGTTGGCGAATTTGTGCCAAAGTCACAGCGTAAAGCCGAGCGCGAACCCCCTGTGGGAGAAGAGGTATCGCGCTTCATCGATAGCCTCGTACCCAGCTTCCTCAAAGTCGACACGCAAGGGCGCGTCATCCGTATTGACACATTCTCCAAGGTTTGTCCGTCTTCTCTTCGTCAGCTCGAACACACACTACAGTACATCCCCATATAGACGATTGCACCGGGGGCGCCGGCTCGGGTGGTTCACGTGCAGCCCGCTGTTCGCAGAGCGACTAGAAACGCATCGGCGAGACCTCGGCGGCTAACCCGTGCGGTCTTGGACAAGCGCTCGTAGTGGCGCTATTGACGCCAGTGGACGTTCGACGGGTATATCCGTGGCTTGCGCGGCTTGCGCACGCAGTACCAGCACCGTCGCGACTTTCTCGTGGATTGCCTCGCGGAGGAATTCGAGCTGTTCCCGGCGCCCGATCCCGCCTCTGGCGGCCCAGCGTCGCTATGCGCGTACCCGCGGCGGCTCGCTGGACGAGAAAACAAAGACCACGCGACCGCTGCTGTCGTTCGTAGCCACCGGCGTCGGGCATGTTCGTCTGGGTGAAGTTGCATTTCGGGGACGTGCCGGACAAGAGGGACGAAAGCGACGGCTCGGTGCTCACCCCGGACCGACAGTTCTGGGAGGCACTCGCCGAGGCCGGCGTCCTAGTCGCCCCCGGGTGGTTCTTCTCGCCCGCTGAGTTGCGAGGGGCGCCACCTGCGGAAGCGGACCGCCAGATTGGGCACGTGCGTTTGAGCTACACTCCGTCGGACGTGAGTGTTGGTTTCTTTCGATCCCTGGCATTGTAGATTGATGGGGACCTTCTAGATGGAGGCGACGCGCCGGGGCATAAGGATTTTCGCGCAGACGCTCAGGGAATTCAGTCGTGACTAGGGTTTATCGACCGGGTCTATGGGATGATCGTGTTGTTAAACTGGCTAGGTTCGCTAGGACGAAATGGATAGAGCTGCGAGGAACCACATGATGTATTAGCCCTCTCTATATCTGTGTATGATAGTGGTGTCGTTCGTTGCACTATACTGATCTTGAAGTCGGGGGTGCCACCGAGTCCGAGTGGAGTTGCCAGGAAAAAAAAATCGTGGAAGAGCAGAGGCCGCGCTCGCGGACGCCATCACCAAGACAAATCCTGGGGATCTGGCCCAGTACTGAACCATCTCCCCAAGACGAAATTCCTACCATTTCCCGAGCAGAGTTTACGTGCCCATTTGGTTCCACGACATCCGCCTGCCCGACAGCAGATGATGGAGCACGAGACAAGAACACGAACTCTTTGCGAGTCGCTGCTTTGCTCCCACGAGACGGGGGTTTGTGCGGCGCCGTGGGAGAGGCAAGACGAGAGGGAGACGGCGCATGGTATGAAAGGAAATCTGTAAGAGGGCTCAGGCGAAATGTTGGTGGGACAGCATAGAGAATGGGCGGAAGCGCGAAGCGCCTCTCGATCGAAAATGAGGGTCTTTGTTGCCGAGGCGAGGTCGCGACGGGTGGGTGGGCCCTCCCAGAGCGACCAGATGAGTGTCGGCGGATATGACGATCCTCATCATCGATCCCATAGCAAAAGGGTGTGGCGGGCGGGAAAATAAAAAGATCCCGGTTCTCTAGACCGGTTGGAAAAGTGGACAGATGGGGGCGACACGCAAGAGAGGAATGGGTCACGTGTCGCCCTGCTCGCTCACTCAATCTCGTACATGCCCGTGGTGACGTAAGCGGAGGGGGTTTTCGTTGCTTGACGGCTGTGGCCTTGTGGCGACTACTGCTACTACTCGAGAGTGTCGCATAACTTACAGAGTAATACTCGGACGCGCACCTGATGCACGATCTCCTCTCGATCGCGTGGTCACTGGCACGCTCCGCACCAGCTGGCGCGTCGAGAACTTGGTCGAGAACGAGACGTAGGAGTCCGCCAGCGGCCGTGTGAAAAGCAGCGTCTCGCCGGTCTGTCTCCATTCGTAGAGAAGCTACTGTACTGTACTGTATCCTTTTTGAGTAAGAGTGCTGTATGCTCGGTTCGGGAACCGAGCATAATACACGGCAATATACGTCATCACCGGATCACCAATATAACACGCCATTACAACTTTTCTGGCTAAACTCAGAATAAGGACTTATGAGGGGTCGCAAGCGACTGGGGGTCCTTACAATACTGTAGCGCAGCCGGCGCCCCCGTAGAGCGAGCGGTCATCAGTGTATATTTTCTGGCGATAATTGGGTGTAGAAAGCCTCCAGATTTCCTTATCCTCCCATGTGAAGGCGCCGTATCTATCTTGCTCACCTCCCACCATCATGTCCTCGGAGAAGCGCCCCAAGGCCGTCGACCTATCCCACCACGTCTCTGACTTTGCCCGCAGGTATGCGCTATCCCCTCTCAAGGGCCTCCAGAAGTACTATGGCAAGGATACTATTGGCCTTGCTGGTGGTGAGTAGTCCTCGACGTAAGCGCGATCATATCTCTTAGATCTTGTTTTCAGGTCTACCGAGCCCCGACTACTTCCCCTTTACTTCCCTCTCTGCCAACATCCTCCCAGTTGACGCGTTCCCGCTCACCGTCCCGCGCGCCGCCTCTCCCGCTTCCGCGTCTTCTTCAGCCTTTGGCTGGCTATGGAGCATATTTGGTGGAGGTGCCGGCCGCAGGGATGACACGACGACGCGAATAGAGGTGCCTCGTGAGCCGCGCCCAGATGACGGTGGGGTCAACCTTGCTGCGGCGCTGCAGTACGGTCGCGCGACAGGCCTCCCGCGCCTGCACAAGTTTATCCAGGATTTCACCGAGCGCGTGTATGCACCCGGATATGATAACTGGACCACGCTTGTCCACACGGGGAACACGGACGCGTATGCGGTCCTTATCAGTGTGGCGTTCGGTGGCTGATCGGAGTTGGGCGTCACGCAGCTGGGGCCGCATCTCCAAGCTGCTACTTAATCCGGGAGACACACTCCTAGTCGAGGAATGGACGTATCCCTCTGCGATAGCGAGTGCCCGTCCCATTGACGCACGCTGGCATGGCGTCCCCATGGATAACCAAGGCATGCGCGCAGACGCTCTAAGAGAGATCCTGGCTGGGTGGGACGTCGAGAAGAGTGGCCCGAGGTACGTGTGATCTTATTGCCGGCTGCGGCTCGCACGTTAAACGGGATGTCAATTCCAAGGCCACGGGTGATCTACACCATACCTGTGGGACAGAACCCGTGCGGAACGGTATGTCTAGCTATATAATTGCAAATATCGATCTGATGTTGGCCCTATCATAGACGATGGGACTCGAGCGCAAAAAGGCCATTTATGATATTTGCGTTGAATACGGTGAGTTCGAGTTGGATGGCCAATGGTCACTTCTATAAGCTCAGGCTGGTGGTAAAAGATGTTATCATCGCCGAGGACGACCCGTACTTCTTCATCCAAATCGGCGAGTTTGTGCCAAAGTCGCAGCGTAAAGCCGAGCGCGAACCCCCTGCGGGAGAAGAGGTCGAGCGCTTCGTCGATAGTCTCGAACCCAGCTTCCTCCGAGTCGACACGCAAGGGCGTGTCATCCGCATGGACACATTCTCCAAGGTTTGCCCGTCTTCTTTCTGTTAGCTCAAAACGCGCTACATCCCCATATAGACGATCGCGCCTGGGGTGCGGCTCGGGTGGTTTACGTGCAGCCCGCTGTTCGCAGAGCGACTGGAACGCATCGGCGAGACCTCGGCGCAGAACCCATGCGGACTAGGGCAAGCGCTCGTAGTGGCGCTGCTGACGCAATGGACGTTCGACGGGTATGTCCGGTGGCTGCGTGGCTTGCGCACGCAGTACCAGCACCGTCGCGACTTTCTCGTGGATTGCCTCGCGGAGGAATTCGAGCTGTCCCCAGAGCCCAGTATCACCGCCACCTCCGGCGGCCCGGCGTTGCTCTGCGCGTACCCGCGCGGGAGCGGGAGTGGCGGCTTGCTGGACGAGAAGGCCAGGCCGCTGCTCTCGTTCGTGCCGCCGTCGTCGGGCATGTTCGTCTGGGTGAAGTTGCATTTCGGGGACGTGCCGGACAAGAGGGACGAAAGCGACGGCTCGGTGCTCACGCCGGACCGCCAGTTCTGGGAGAAACTCGCTGAGGCGGGCGTCCTAGTTGGCCCCGGTTGGATCTTTGCACCTACGTTGGGTGCGCCACCCACGGAGGCGGACCGCCAGACTGGGCACGTGCGTGTGAGCTACACTCCATCAGACGTGAGTGCTGGGTGTTTTTTTTTTTTTTCGATTGCAAGCATTTTGGATTGATGGTGACCGTCCAGATGGAAACGACACGCCGGGGCATAAAGATTTTCGCGCAGATGCTCAGGGAATTTTGTCGTGTTTAGGGTTTATTGACTGGATGATCGTGTTGTTAAATTGGCTAGGACGAAATGGACAGATCCGCGGAACCACATGATGTATTTGTCTTCTCTATATCAGTATCGTTCGTTTGATTAGCGGCACCATACGGATCACGACGTCAAGGGCTTCGCCGAGTCCCAACCGAGTCCGGGTGGAGTTGACAGGAAAGATGATTTCGTGATCAGAAGTAAGGGCAGAGGCCGTCCTCGAGCACAGGAAAGGGCGGCATGACCAAGACAATCCGAGGGATTTGGCACAGTACTGAATCATCTCCCCGATAGAGGACAAGACAAAAGCACGAAGGACATGCACGCCCGTGTCTCTCAGCACCAGCAGAGAGGGGTGACGACTTGGATGTAACTCGGATGGGTGAGAGATCAGAGAGCGATCCCTAACTTACTGTGAGCGAGGAGGCTTTGGTTGCCTTGGCAGCCCCCGATGAAACTTCAAGCTGTAACAAATTACAGACTCAGACGCGCACCTGATGTTGGAAGGGCACAACCTCCTCGATTATGTACCAGCACGTCACTGACACGCTCCGCGCCAGCTAGCGCACCGTCCAGGGCGTCGAGCAGTAGGAAACCACCAGCGGCCGTGCGAGCGTCAACCCGCGTCTCGCCGATCTGGGAATGGGATGGGAAATAACGGGGCTAGGTGGCGGAACGATGGTCATTTTGGGACGCAGGGCGCAGGTGGTTGTCAGAGACGTTGCACAGGGGGTAAGACGACGATAGCATTAGAACATGGACATCGTCGGCGATGGATGATGAGGATGCTGTTGGGGCTAAAGCGATGATACTCCTGAGCTCGCTCCTGAGGGCAACACAAACAGATCGAAAGCGATAATCCGGGCTGCTCTTTGCCTTCATCCCATACTAACTTAGTAGGTCGTAGAAGCTTGCGTAGAAGTCATGCTGTAGTGTAGGAACTAGGAGGAGTCTCTCGAATCTTTTGAAGGGTCTTCCAGTGGATGGCACCGTACAGTGGGCCCATCAAATTCAGCCACGAGCACATTTGATTTACAATAGCGTTTGCGGTCTGGAGGCTCTAAGGTGCGTGTGAAGCTTGGTTAGTTACTATAATACGACGGAAACCACGTGATTTATTCAACTATATTTCCGACGAATCGACAGACAGACTACAGTACCTACGGCAATGGAAGCTTCCATCCAAGCGTTGAGGTATCGCCGAAACGCACTTGCACCCTATTTCGTCTCTACCTACCGAGGTCGTCACCACCGTATTCACCTTTTTGCATATACCTGTCACATTGGCAGTCCTTTACACTGGGCGAACAACCAACGCGTTCAGAACAGCTAGCATGGCTACGTGTAGCCCATGTCTGTCATCAATGGCGCGAGATTGCACTCAATCACCCACTCCTTTGGAATCACGTTGATTTCACTATCGTCAGTTCAGCCGGCGCGGCCGAGATACTCTCTAGGGCGAAGAGAGTACCCTTATATTTAGAGGCAAAGGTTCCCTGCCGTCTCTGGGACAATACCAGGTTTAGCGCACTCCAAAAAGAACTCCAGGATCACATCTCCCACATATCCCACCTTAGCATTAGCGCCGAACCCTTCCGTCTTCACAGGATGTTCGAAGGACTCGTATTACCTGCTCCCACTCTCGAATTACTTTCGCTGTCCGGTGAGGAATACACAACTGTCAGTGGCAACAGAACGGGGAGGGAGCAAGTAGTTGTTCCTGACACTCTTTTCGATGGCTCCACCCCCAGGCTCTCTTGCCTTGAGCTCCGTCACTGCGGACAACCAGTTGGAATTCACCCGCTCTTTTGGGGCCTCAAACACCTCTATATACGCACACCGTTCGAAAGGCCGAGCCTCTCAGTCTGGTTGGATGCTCTGGGCCAGATGCTACAACTCAAGACGCTTGCCCTTCACTGGCTTCCCCGGCTGCACCTCCTGGTGCCTCGCTGCCAGATGTCGATCGCACCGTCACACTCCCCTCCCTTACACTCTTCGAAATCTTTTCTCCTGCGACAGATTGTGGGCTCGCACTCGCTCACCTCACCTTACCGGCTCTTACCCTCGCTGTCCCTCGACGCAAAATCCTATCGCCAGGACGGCAGCGACGTGCAAGAAATCCTCCCATATGTAGCTCGACACGCCCATGGACCCCAAGATACCCAACCGCTGCAGAGTATGTGGTTCAGTAGGAGTGAAACGCGTGCCAAGGTCCTTGCGTGGACCTTGCCCGATATTGACGTCGATTTTCCTGATGAGTGCGCCGTTTTTGAATCCACGCCATCGGCACGCGTGACGTTCTCTGTTGAGGGCTCGGGCTGGTCTTTCCGGGTTCGAGAGGGTGGTCTTCGACTTGGTGACGAAGGCCCTCCTCTGGACGACATTGTGACGCTTACCGCACAAAACAGCGCAGCGACCCTCTACAGGCATTTTCTGGCTCCTCAACGCGCCGAGGTGGCCCCTGCTCCAGCGCGTGCGTCTGACGCCGATAGAAGACCATGGATTCATGGAGATGTTGTTGGACGATCATGGAGGACGCGAGCGCCCGATGCTTCCATTGCTGACAACACTCATCTTGGTCGACACCGCACTACTTAAACGCAGGACCCTCCGTCTATGCGATGCACTCATGAAGCGCGTAGAGGAGGGGGTTCCTTTGGAGACTCTCGACTTGCGCAAGTGCCTTGCGAGTAGCCGTGCAATTGGGCTGCTCAGTGAGGTCGTGGTCGACGTGCTGTGTCCTGAGGAAACCTTCGAGACGGGTTCACGAATGCGTTCCGAGTCTGTGGCTCGGGGCATCTCCTTCGACGGTGACTCAGACGGTTCTGGAGTAGAAGAGGACTATAACGAGGACAGTGCAGATGCAGGGAGTGACGACGAGGTATGGGACACTTAGGGAATGGACGGCGACTGTTACGGACACAAAGCTGTCTACTGGTGGATGTGAGAAGATTAGCCCAAGCGTTACTATCCATCACTCCTTTAGCAAGTAATAGATGTCGATCCAAGGGGAAGTGTAGATAGAATAAGGGAGATGACAATAGGAAACACGGAGACACGGAAGCACAGGCGGAGGCACGGATGTGGACGCTCACGGGGATCGTTGTAAAGACATATATGCGCCTTGGTACGTATATGATCGTTCGTTTTCTCTCACTTCGTCCATTACTGGCACTGAGGTTCTGCTGTTTGGTTTAATACACAGTGTCCCACATATGATATACACATCCTGTCATCGCGGCTGTGCAGGAAACGCTCTTCAAAAACCTACGGAAATAAGCGTAACATTGCTATTCGAAATTTAAGCTATATGCCTGTAAGTCGACTCGCAATAGACAATGAAAAAAACATGCGCCAAGCCATACACAAAGTTATTTCGGAATCTCAGCGAACAATGCACTAACCCGAGGGACCAATGCAGTAGATAGACGCTATGTACTTGCCATGTGGGGAGTGCGGAGGTTCATTGCCCCGTTGCTCGGCATCTCGCGATGGTCGCAAAGGACTCGCGATAGCTATTTCTGTAGGCGATCGTGGTGAGGATGGCTGCGGGGATCGTACCGAATTAGGGATAGCTGTCGTATTAGTTACGGGATCCAACGAAAGGGGGGAGGGTAGCTTTGTCATTGCGCAAGCCAACCTTCACAGCTTCTTCACCATCAGTAGTAGCGCCTCGATCCAAAGTGGAGGTCGGCCGCGAAGGTGGGATGAGAGAAGTGGTAACTGGCGTCGAGGAATCGGTATCTAGCCCAAAATGTGCAGGGTTTCGGGCTGAATGAGACGCGGCGCGGTCTGCGGGCTGGTAGCCGTGGCGCCAGAGAGGGCTTCTCAGTCTTGTCGAGGACCAGCTTTGGGAAGGCAGGTGAGGTGTCTGGTATGACGGAATGAAAGACGGTTGTAACCAGTACAGACTTCAGTGGGTGGTACTGCAGTGGTACTGTACAGCCCCTGGGCCCATCAAATTCGACCACGAGATTTACAATAGCTTCTGTAATAAGCAACGCAGTCGAGAGGTCGGGTCTGGACGTTGCTCTAAGCCGTTATGCGTCCGGCGAAGACCGAGTTGGTTAGTTACGGCGCTTACAGTAATACGATGGAAGCCACGTGGTTCAACCAAAGCCATGACCGTGACACCGTTTGGTTCTTTGACGATGGACCCAGACCACCTACGGCAAGCCATTGATGCGGAAATTAAGTCATTGGAAGCTTCCCTCCAAGCATTGAGGTATCGCCGAAACGCACTTGCACCCATCTCATCTCTACCTACCGAGGTCATCACCACCATATTCACCTATTTGCATATACCTGTCACGCTGTCGGCGGCCTTCACACTGGACGAACAAATCGAACATTCAGAACATCTAGCACGGCTTCGTGTAGCTCACGTCTGTCACCAATGGCGCGAGATTGCACTCAATCTCCCGCTCCTTTGGAGTCACGTTGATTTCACTGTCGTCAGTTCGGCCGGCGCGGCTGAGATACTCTCTAGGGCGAAGAGAGCACCCTTATATTTAGAGGCAAAAATTCCCTTCCGTCTCTGGGACAATACCCGGTTCAGTGCACTCCAAAAAGAACTCCGGGATCACGTCTCCAACATATCCCACCTTAGCATTAGCGCCGAGCCCTTCCATCTTCACAGAATACTCAAAGGACTTGTATTTCCTGCTCCCACTCTCGTTTACCTTTCGCTGTCCGGTGGGGAATACGATAACAGAGAGATGGGGGAGCGAGCAGTCGTCCCTGACACTCTTTTGATGGCTCCACCCCCAGGCTCTCTTGCCTCGAGCTCTGTAACTGCGACATCAGTTGGAATCCACCGCTCCTAGGGGGCCTCGAATACCTCCACATACACACACTGTTCGAAAGGCCGATCCTCACAGTTTGGTTGGATGCTCTGGGCCAGATGCCACGACTCAAGACGCTTGCCCTTCACTGGGCTTCCCCAGCTGCACCTCCTGGTGTCTCGCTGCCAGATGTCGATCGCACCGTCACACTCCCCTCCCTTACACTCTTCGAGATCTCCTCCCCTGCGAGAGATTGTGGGTTCGCACTCGCTCACCTCACCTTGCCGGCGCTCACCTCGCTGTGCCTCAACGCAGAATCTTGTGACCATGACGGGAATGACGTGCATGGAATCCTCCAGCATGTTGCTCAACACGCCCATGGACCCCAAGATACCCAACCGCTGCAGAGTATATGGTTCAGCAGGAGTAAAACCTGCGCCAAGATCCTTGCATGGACCTTGCCCGATATCGACGTCGAATTTCCTGATCAGTTCGCAGGTTTTGACTCCATGCCCTCTGCACGCGTGACCTTCTCTGTTGTGGGAAAGCACTGGTCTTCCGGGTACGAGATGATTGTCTTCCACTGGGTAATGAGGGCCCTCCCTCTGGACGGCATCGTGACGCTTACCGCACAAAACAGTAGAATCACCCTCTACAAGATTTTCTGGCTCTTCAACGCGCCGAGGTGGTCCCTGCTCCAGCGCGTGCGTCTGACGCCGCCAGCAGAGCGTGGATTCATGGAGATGCTGTTGGAAGATCATGGAGGACGCGAGAGCCCGCTGCTTCCGTCGCTGACAACACTCATCTTGGTTGATGCGGCACTACTTAAACGCAGGGCCCTCCATCTATGCGACGCACTCACGAAGCGCGTAGAGGAGGGGGTTCCTTTGGATACTCTCGACTTGCGCAAATGCCTTGCGACTAGCCGTGCAATTGAGCTACTCAGTGAGGTCGTGGTCGACGTGCTGGGTCCCGAGGAAACCTTCAAGACGAGTTCACAAATACGTTCCGAATCTGTAGCTCGAGGCCTCTACCTCGAAGACGAGTCAGACGACAGTTCTGGAGTAGAAGAAGACTATGACGAGGATAGTGCAGATACAGGGAGTGACGACGGGGTATGGGACACTTAGGGAATGGACGGCGACTGTTACGGACACGAAGCGGTCTACTGGTAGATGGGAGAAGATTGGCCCAATCGCTACTATCCATCACTCCTGTAGCAAGTAATAGATGTCGACCCAAGGGGAAGTGTAGATAGAGTAAGACAAATGATAATAGGAAACACGGAGACACGGAAACGCAGACGAAGATCGTTAATACAAAGGTAACGACATATATGCGCCTCGGTACATATGCGATCGTTCGTTTTCTCTCCATTACTACAACGCACTTAGGTCTACAGTAATACATAGTGGCATATGATATACATATACTGTCATCGCGGCTGTGCAAGAAACGCTAGAACCTACGGAAATAAGCGTAACATTGCTATTCGAAATTTAAGCTATATGCCTGTAAGTCGACTCGCAATCGACAGTGAAGAAAACATGCGCTAAGCCATACAGAAAGCTATGTCGGAATCTCAGCGAACAATACACTAACCCGAGCAAGTAATGCCAGCACGTAGTCCAGTAGATAGACGCTATGTCTTGCTAGTAGACTCGCCATGTAGGGAGCGCGGGGGGTTGATTGCCCCGTTGCTCGGCATCTCGAGACGGTTGCAAAGGACTCGCGATAGCTATTTCTGTAGGCGATCGTAGTGGGGACGGCTGCGGGGATCGTACCGAATTAGGGATAGTTGTCGTAGTAGTCACAGGATCCACCAAAGGGGGGCCCGTAGCCTTGTCATTGCGCAAGGCAACCTTCGCAGTTTCTTCACCATCAGTAGTAGCGCCTCGATCCAAAGTGGAGGTCGGCCGCGAAGGTGGGGCGAGAGGAGTGGTAACTGGCGTCGAGGAATCAGTATCTGGCCCAAAAGGTGCATGGTCCGAACGAGACGCGGCCGGGTCTGGGTCTGCGGGCAGCTGCGGCATCGGAGAGGGCTTCAAAATGTCGTGAACCGGGACCGGGAAGGCAGGCGGGATGCCTGGTATTACGGAATGAGGGACAGCGGCAACCAACATAGAGCCCGGCGCGGACAAAATGATGGCGGTGTTGGCGGCAGGACCATTGGGTATTGAGTCCGATGTGGGTGTTACGATACCAGGAAATTGGTTGACATTGATTTGAGTGATTGGGGGAACACAGCCAGAAGGTACGACAACGCTTTGTGGGGCAGAAGACGGTGCTATGTAGCAGGCTAGTCGTGAAATGCTATGATCTGGGAATGGAATGGGAAATGATGGGACACGGGGGGGCACGGGACGATGGTCAGTGCGGGACGTAGGTGCAGGTGATGGTCAGAGACATTGCACAGGGGATAAGAAGACGATAACATTAGAACATGGTCATCGTCGGCCGCGGCGGTGGAGGACGAGGATTTTGTTGGGGCGGAATTGGTGTCTGCGATGTAAGCGCCGCGGACATTCCTGAGGACTGCGATATAAATGGATCGAGGGCGATGATCCGGGCCGCTCGCTAGCAGGGCGATCTCATTCCAGAGGTCGCAGAAGTCATGCTGTAACGCCGGAAGCGTGCCTCGAATGATGGAAAGAATGGTCTGTGAATGATAGGCGGTCACTGGGTCGCTGCGATCGGTCTTCCCAAGAAAGATCCCAAACTCGATGGAGCTCAGTTGACCATCCCATTCTGCGTTAATGACACGATGAAAGATTTGCGAACTAATGGGAAGGGATGCCGCGCTCATCGCCTCTCTGCGAATGGCAAGTCGCTGCTTTCTGATCTTCGGGGCGACCAGATTAGATGTTAATGTGCGGTGGAACAAACCGATGAGAATTTCTGACATCCTCTCCATATTCGGCTTGATGCAAGTACCGATAGGGTCGTTGAGAACTTTGGAGCCGGGGATGCTCGCAAAGAACCGCACCAGTTCCAGATCTTCATCGGAACGGTCGAGGGTCCACATCAGAGCACGCCCGTCGATTTCGGGTGACAGTTTGCGAGCAAATTCTTCTGCTGTCTTCGCGAGGCCATGTGTGAACCACTTGTCATAGTGTTTTCTCCGAATGCCGAAGTACTCCCATTTACTACGGCTGACGCAAGTAAACGCCGTAAACCACCGAGGTGCTTGGAAGAGTAGAGGCGCTGGTGGCGAGGAGCCATGCCGAGGATGAGAAGGGGGAATAGTAAGGACTGTCATATCGGAAGAGCGGCATGAACGTGATGGATATGTATATTGCTGTGCACAGCCCGACCCACGAACCAATGGCGCTGAAGGCGGTGTGATCGATGTTGAACAAGAACACGAGAAGGCCCGCAAAGAAGAGGAAAAGGGAAATATGCAAGAGGATGGGCAACGCCTCAGCCACCCTGGGGAGGTGAAGATTGTCGACGCCCTCAGAAAAAATGGCCGGTCTAAGGCAGAGCGAGGCACGAGCGGCGCCTTAGAGCATTGTCTTTGTGTGAGCGGGCATGGCGGCACGTGACTTATCCTTTCCTCGCCTGCCGCCACCTGCCCGCCCATTTTTCCAACCGGTCTAGAAAACCGGCATCTGTTCTTTTGTAATCGCTTTCCCTCATAAAAACGCGTTATCTATCACCTTCTGCATTCCCGTCGAATGCCCCGCATACTTGAAGACCCAGCCCGAGCAAGGTGCCCAAACTTCGGAGGCAATGAATGGGATTTCCTGAGGCAGACAATGATAGACGCCAACCCCGGAATAGATCCCCTCACCGAGGAAGGGGCCGCTCAACGGTTAAGAGAGGCCTGGACTAGGGAGAACGACAACCAGAGAGCTGCCTGGGACGAACAACTCGACCAAGACCGGATCGAGCAGGAAGAACAAGATAGGCTGGCACAGGAGGAAGAGGACGCCCAGCAAGCCTTGCGTGACAAAGAAGCAGAGCAGCAGCGCAGAGAAGCGGAGAAGAAAAAGCCCAAGATCGGCTCCTTCGTCAAGGGCCAAGGCGTCGCCAACTGGATCGAGCCACGCCCAGCCCAATACGCTCTGAACAAAATCAGCAACCTGGAGTACATCGAACTCGATTACTTCACCATCCGAGGCTGCAGGGACGCCGCCGCCGACACCCACAAATCCATCAGCCAAGACACCCTGGCCTTCGCGCAAGTCGAAGACACTTTGGCCATCCGCCCACTCGCTGCCGTGAGGCCCTCTCGGAACATCCGAAGCGACGAGAACCTCAGTTGGGATGAGGTGATGTACGCGAAGAACACCATGATACACTTCATGGCCCAATCTGGGGTCTGGCCGCTCGCGCATGTGGAATCCCTGGCCACTTTCTTCGTCGCCCTGGAGCTACACCCCAGAAGAGTGCAGGACAACGGCAATGAAGTGCTCATCCTATACCAAAGTCGCGTCCGACGTGAATGGTTCGACGCCTTCAAGCGGGATCGGGGCTTCGACATCGAAGTCATCAACGAGGCCTTCATGCAATCCCTCGCCGAGACCGTGAACAACAGGGCCCAGGACCGGAAAATGGAGCAGGTACGCCCTAACCCCATGCATTGAATTCTTCCTCACTGACGATATCTCCTTCTCCTCCCCTCCCACCGTCCCAATTCCCTCACCTTCCCGAACACCATCTCCCCCGTCTGCCGTTGCCGACCACCTGCACTCTTTCTTTTGCGCTGTACCCTCCCCCGGGTCCCGTCCCCCTGCCGTGCCGTGCCGTTTTCCCTGCCGTTCTCGCGTTTAATACAAACGCTGCCGTGCCGTTCTTTCCTCCCACCGCCGGCTCTGCCCCGTGCGCTGGTGACCCCCACCTGCCGCCGGCCTTGCCCCGCGCGCGCCACCTGCCGTTATGCCGTGCCGGCTTTGCCTTGTGCTCTGCCCTGCAACCCGCCGTCCCGCCGCCGCGCTCTCAGATGATGAGAGTACATGCCACCCATGAGCCCTCCGCGTCCCGCGTGTCCTCCAGGCACCGAGACCGCGCCGGCCATCCGCACAGCCGAACGCGCTCGGCCTCTCCCCGTCGCGTCCCCCCCCCGGGAAGGCGTCCTCGCTCGCGCTCCCCTCGCGCCAGCCAGGGTACCGCCCCAGACCGCCCAGATTCGCATCCCCGAGGCACGGCCAAGCGTACCAAGTCAGACATGCCCGAGTTTTTTCCGTCCGGCGCAGGCCCGCGTGGGGGAGTCTGCGCAGCGTGCCTCGGCCTCCACGAACATGCCTTTTCCAAGTGCGACGGTGTCAAGCGTTGGGATGGATCACCAGGCATCGCCAGAAAAAACGGGCAGGGAAGGCTGGTCATGGCAGACGGCCTCCCCGTGTGCTTCGACTGGCAAATCCCGAGGGGATGCCCCTCAGCGAGTCACCCCGAGCGTCACAGATGCTCCGGGTGTGGGAAACCCGATCACGGCGCGCAATCTTGCCCTCGAGCAGAGAAGGTGTAAGCCCCTTACCCCGTACGACCAGGACGCCTGGGCGTCAGAGCTCACGCGCCTCGGCCTCCTCCCCAAATATCCCAATCTCATACAGAGCCTCGCAGTCGGCTTCGATCTGGGCATTCCCAACATTTCCCGCACTTTCACCCCTCCGAATCATGCTTCCATTAGTTCGCTCATTAATGTATATAATTCCATTGTCGAACATGAATTCGAAATGGGCCGTTACATCGGCCCCTTCACGCGTAAGCAACTGGAGGCCAGTCTCGGCCCCTTCCAATCCTCCCCCCTGTCCCTGGTCCCCAAAACGTCCAAACCAGGAAAATACCGAGCTGTCCACAATTTTTCCCATCCGCACAGCCCTCTGCCCGAGGCAGCGGCGATCAATGCCGCCATTGACAGCAACGACTTCCCGTGCACGTGGGGCACCTTTGCTGCGGTCGCCCTGCTCATCGCCCGTCTCCCCCCCGGATCCCAGGCCTCGGTGCGCGACGTGGCAGAGGCCTACAGGACCATTCCGGCTGCCCCAGCCCAATGGCCAGGCCTCGTCATTCGCTTGCAAGCGGACGACCAATTCGCAGTCAACGTCTGCAACAATTTTGGCCTCACCTCTGCCGGAGGCGTGTACGGAATGGTTGCCGATGCCGGCGCGGACGTGTTCCGGGGCCACGGCATCGGCCCTTTGGCCAAATGGGTCGACGACCACATTTTCTTCAGGGTCCCACGGAGCCACCTCGCCGAGTACAACTCGCAACGAGCGCTGTGGCATGCCGAGATCTGCACGCAGGGTGGGCAGGTGCAGGATGGCAGTCGCCTCTGGTTCAAGGGTAAGATCCAGCCCGATGACGCCCCAGAAGAATTCACCGAGGACTGTGGGTTCGCACTGCAGGACCTGGCAGATGCCTCCCCGCGCTCTGAGCAGGACGCCGCGTTCGCATACGCAGACAGCGACATCGACGCGGTCTCATCGCGCCTCGGCATCCGATGGGAATCGTCAAAATCGATTCCCTTCGCGACCGAGGTCCCCTACCTCGGCCTTCGCTGGAACCTGCACACCCGCATGGTGCACCTGCTCGAAGGGAAGAAAGCCAAGTACCTCGCAGCGATTGCAGAGTGGGAAACCCGACGCGTGCACGACCTCCTCGAGACCCAGAGGCTCTACGGCAAGCTCCTGCACGCTTCGCTGGTTATGCCATCCGGACGGGCCTATCTCACCAACCTGGAGGCCATGTTGGCCTCCTTCAGTGACAGTCCTTTCATACCGCACACCCCACCCCGCGACACTCCGCGCGATCTTGAATGGTGGAAGCAGCGCCTCGGCCGCATCGAGTTCTCCCGAGTCATCCCAAAACCCACCCCCCTCATCGACCACGACGCCTACTCCGACGCGAGTTCTGGATTCGGCGTGGCCATCACCATCGGCCCCAGATGGCGGGCGTGGCGCCTCGTTGACGGCTGGAAGTCCCAAGGGAGGGACATCCAATGGGCCGAGGCCATTGGCTTCGAGCTCCTCATCCTCGGTCTACGCTCGCGTGCAAGCGAGGGCGAATACTTCAAGGTATATGGGGACAATAGAGCAGTCGTCGAGGGATGGTGGAAAAAATCCAGCGCCAATAAGCCTACCAACCGCGTATTCCGCCGCGTACTCGAGCTTGCGGAGGGCAGCGACTGGTCGATACACACTAGATACGTCCCCAGCGCACAGAATCCCGCCGACGCTCCCTCCCGAGGGGTATACCCTCCCCCCGAGCTCCTCCTCGACCGCATCCGCATCCCAGAAGAGGTCCGGCCCTTCCTTGTTGACGTCGGAGCTGGCCAACCCGACGAGAGCCGCCGTCGTTAACCGGCTAACACGCCCAGACAACGCTCTGCACGCATCGCCGGGCCTCGACACGAGGGAAGCCAAGCGGCGAAAATCCCTCGACACGAGGCCGCGTCAGCTGTCGATACCCTCCACCACGGCCCCCCCACATAAGAGGCCAGCCCCTTACGCCCCCTCCCTTACCCCTCGTCCCTCCCACCTTCGCCCCCACTGCTTCGCCAGGGATCGCCTGAGATTATGGACCCCAGCCCCCGCCCTAACCCCATCCACGGGCACTTCCGCACTCGGCCCAGCAGAGATGGAGCGCATAAAAGACACGATGGCGCACGCATGGGAGGAGGATACGCGCGCCGCGTACGGCTCAGGCCTTCTGATGTGGCACTGCTTCTGCGACAACAAGGGAATACCAGAGCCGGCCAGAGCCCCTGCCGCCCAGGATCTCCTATCCGCCTTCGTCGCCTACATGGCGGCAGCGTACTCCGGCAGAACCATATCCAACTACCTCAATGGGGTTCGCGCCTGGCACACCCTGCACAGCGTCCCCTGGGTCTTGAACCAGAAGGAAATGGACGCCATGTTGCGGGCCGCCCACAAATTAACCCCGGAATCCGCGAAGAGGAAGAAGCGTCTCCCCTACACCCCCGACTTCATCGCGGCTGTCCGGCAGCACCTCGATCTCAACGATCCCATGGACGCGGCAGTATTTGCCTGCCTCACCACCTGCTTCTATGCCTCGGCCAGGCTCGGCGAGTTCACGGTTCGCACCCTGGAGAGCTTCCGCCCGAGCGCCCACATCACCCCCCGGAACCTCTCCTACGACCAGGACCGCAACGGCTGCAAAGTCACCGTGCTCCACCTTCCCACCACCAAATCCGCCGGCAACGAAGGCGAGGATGTTTATTGGGCCTCGCAAAACGGGGACACGGACCCCACGGCCGCCCTGCTGAACCACCTTCAAGTCAACCAGCCGTACGAGACGGCGCATCTCTTCACGTATCGGGCCAAGAGCGTGCGTCGCCCGCTCACCAAGACGAAATTCCTCGAGAGGATAGGGAAGGCCGCGCGCGCAGCCGGCCTCGAGCCGCTGCAGGGGCACGGCATACGAATTGGCTCCACCCTCGAGTACCTCATGCGCGGGGTTCCCTTCGACGTGGTGAAGGCCAAGGGGCGCTGGGCTGGGGACTCTTTCTTATTATACCTGAGGAAACACGCCGTCATCATTGCCCCATACATCCAGGCCGCGCCCGCCCTCCACGAATCCTTCATCCGCTACTCCATGCCCCCGGTTCGCTAGAGCCTCCCCGTGGCGCCGGCACGCCGTCCCTCCTTTCACCAGGTAAGCCATCGATTCCTAATATTAGGGGTACCGAGCCTCACTCGCCGCGTCATCGATTCCTAATAGGTTGGGTGTCGCGACCTCGGCTCGGCAGCAGAGACCCCCATCTTCGTTCGAGGAGCGCTTCGCGCTTTCGCCCATCATCTTCACGCTACCATAACAGCCTCCCCATCTATAGCATTCCCTAATTACCTACAACGCTTGTCCTTACCCGAGTCCGTTATCCAAATGTGATCGCAGTCTTCCGCTCTCGCGGCGTCGCAGGGGTTTCGTGCCGCATCCCGGCTATTTCTCTCCCCACTCCCTCTCGCCGGCGCCGCACGAAACCCTTCCCCGAGAAGCAAACCAGCGACTCACAAAGATGGCCGGTCTAAGGCAGAGCGAGGCACGAGCGGCGCCTTAGAGCATTGTCTTTGTGTGAGCGGGCATGGCGGCACGTGACTTATCCTTTCCTCACCTGCCGCCACCTGCCCGCCCATTTTTCCAACCGGTCTAGAAAACCGGCATCTGTTCTTTTGCCCACCCACCACTCCCTTATGCTACGGGATCGATGATGTGGTTCACCGCTTTCACCGCAGCCCCTCACATCGCCCCGGGAGGTTCCCACCCACCCGTCGCGACCTCGGCTCGGCAGCAGAGACCCCCATCTTCGTTCGAGGAGCGCTTCGCGCTTTCGCCCATCATCTTCACGCTACCATAACAGCCTCCCCGTCTATAGCATTCCCTAATTACCTACAACGCTTGTCCTTACCCGAGTCCGTTATCCAAATGTGATCGCAGTCTTCCGCTCTCGCGGCGTCGCAGGGGTTTCGTGCCGCATCCCGGCTATTTCTCTCCCCACTCCCTCTCGCCGGCGCCGCACGAAACCCTTCCCCGAGAAGCAAACCAGCGACTCACAAAGATGCGTGAATGCGACCTCGAGTATGTGGGCTGGACCAGGCTTGAGTGAGACTCACGAATATGAGGATCCCATCGGTATCCGCTGGCCATCTTTCGGCCTGTTTCTTGTCGTGCTCTTCCGCCATATCTGTATATATGGTGAAGAGAGGACCCGAGCCATCAACGAAGTTGGACTCCTCCAGAGTCTGATTCTGATTGGACATCTGTTCAGCTACGTTGAGCGAACGCCGGGAAAAAATACGTATGAGGACAGGACGGTACCTCTGTCGCCGATGCCACGCTCCGCCCTATCTTCTAAGTTGATGGTCTCGTGAGGAACTTCGTCATGAGACATTGAGTATTACAGTATCGATGCAGAGTGTGTTGAGCTTGGTGTTGAGTCGAAGTCTTAATGATGTTGGAGGGGGACTTGAAGGGGACGACGTCCGCGTTGAGAACGCGAGGCAAACGGTGGCTCTCGGTGAGCGACGTCGAGCAACCCCAGCAGCACAGCAACTTGAACCGACCACTCGGATGCGTCGAGTTCGACGACGGAGGTATATGGGCGCTCTAAGCCGGATGCGTGCGAAGTGGAAATTACTAAGCAATTTGACAGCTGACAAATGTTCATATGCGTCAACGTTTCCTCGCTGTCCCATCGACTCAGGAGTCGCTCTTGAACATGCCACCCCTGTCCTTCTTACCTCTTACTCCCTACCTACTTGGCTCTGACATATTTAGAGTCTCTTCTGTATTTAAACCTTCTTTTTCCTTGCTGAATAGACAGTGCCCGGTCGCCTGTGTTTCCCCTTTTCGTCTCGTCCAGCGTGAATCGGTTTGAATTTGGGCCCTACCGCGCGGGCACTCGTTCTCGTCACTATGTATCGCCGCCACGGACGGCATTGTCACTCATTCTCGCTCCCATCGCTCTCATTCTTGCCTTGTGCGTTCGCAATCGCACCGGCCCTCGCAATCGCAAATGCAGCGGACTCGGCTCCATATCTACAACATCAAAAAACATCATCCGCACGCGGATAAAACATAACAAGCCAAGTGACGTCGAGAGAGAAAAAAAAACCTCCTATCTATCCCAAAATACATCATAAGCATTCGGTTTTCCATTTCCCACACAACGGCTGCCCCCAAAGCAAGGTCATAGACTCATAGTTGACAAAGTCGACGCCTAGTGGTTAGTTACGGCGCTTAATATGACGGAAGCTCAGGCCGTGGTTAAACTAACGCCACACCGTTTACGATGGACTCAAACCACCTCAGGCTACGACAAGCCATTGATGCGGAAATCAAGTCATTGGAAGCTTCCATCCAAGCGTTGAGGTATCGCCGTAACGCACTTGCACCCATCTCGTCTCTACCTACCGAGGTCATCACCACCATATTCTCCTTTTTGCATATACCTGTCACATTGTCGTTCTCCAAGTATCCACAGGGCGGACAACCAAAGCGTTCAGAACAACTAGCATGGCTACGTGTAGCCTACGTCTGTCGTCAATGGCGCGAGATTGCACTCAATCACCCGCTCCTTTGGAGTCACGTTTATTTCACTGTCTTCAGTTCGGCTGGCGCGACTGAGATACTCTCTAGGGCGAAGAGAGTGCCCTTATATTTAGAGGCAAGGGTTCCCTTCCATCTCTGGGACAATTCCCGGTTTAGCGTACTTCAAAAAGAACTCCAGGATCACGTCTCCCACATATCCCACCTTAACATTAGCGCCGAGCCCTTCCATCTTCACAGAATACTCAAAGGACTCGTATTGCCTGCTCCCATTCTTGAATCACTTTCTCTGTCCGATGAGAAAGACAACACCAGCATCAGTGCGATAGGGGAGCAAGTAGTTGTCCCTGACACTCTTTTCGATGGCTCCACCCCCAGGCTCTCCTGGCTCGACCTCCGTAACTGCGACATCAGTTGGAATTCACCGCTCTTATGGGGCCTCAAACACCTTTATATAAGCAACCCGTCCAAATTCCCGAGCCTCTCAGTTTGGTTGGATGCTCTGGGCCAAATGCCGCAACTCAAGACGCTTGTCCTTTACTGGGCTTCCTCGCTTGCGCCTCGTGGTGCCCCGCTGCCACTTGATGTTAATCGCACCGTCACACTCCCCTTCCTTTCACTTTTTGAAATCTCCTCCCCTGCGAGAGATTGTGGGCTCGCACTCGCTCACCTCATCTTACCGGCTCTCACCTCGCTGTGCCTCAACGCAAAATCCTATCGCCAGGACGGCAGCGACGTGCAAGAAATCCTCCCGTATGTAGCTCGACACGCCCATGGACCCCAAGATACCCAACCGCTGCAGAGTATGTGGTTCAGCAGGAGTGAAATGCACGCCAAGGTCCTTGCATGGACCTTGCCCGATATCGACGTCGATTTTCCTCAGTCCGCCGTTTTTGATTCCACGCCATCTGCACGCGTGGCGTTCTCTGTTGTGGGGTCGGGCTGGTCTCCCGGGTTCGAGACGGTGGTCTTCGACTTGGTGACGAGGGCCCTCCCTCTGGACGGCATCGTGACGCTTACCGCACAAAACTGCAGAATCACCCTCTATACGAATTTCTGGCTCCTCAACGCGCCGAGGTGGCCCCTGCTCCAGCGCGTGCGTCTGACGCCGATAGAAGACCGTGGATTCATGGAGATGCTGTTGGACGATCATGGAGGACACGAGAGCCCGCTGCTTCCGTTGCTGACAACACTCATCTTGGTTGACACCGCACTGGTTAAACGCAGGGATCTCCATCTATGCGACGCACTCATGAAGCGCATAGAGCAGGGGGTTCCTTTGGAGACTCTCGACTTGCGCAAGTGCTTTGCGACGAGCCATACAATTGAGCTACTCAGTGAGATTGTGGTCGAAGTGCTGAGTCCCGAGGACCTTTGAGATGAGTTCACACATACGTTCCAGGTCTGTGGCTCGGGGCCTGTACCTCGGAGACAAGTTAGACGACAGTTCTGGAGTAGACGAAGACTGACGAGGACAATGCAGATACAGGGAGTGACAACGGGGTATGGGGCGCTTAGGGAATGGACGGCGACTTACGGACACGGCTCCGGCAAGCTGTCTACTGGTAGATGGGAGGATATATTGGCCTAATCTTTACTATCCCTCATTCCTGTAGCGAGTAATAGTCGACCCAAGGAGATGTGTAGATCGGGTGACTAGTACTTTGAGGGGGGACCTCATCTTCAGCGATCACCGTACGATTTCTTTCCCTTTCCCACATGCATGACCGCAGCGACCTTCACTTTCAATGGGGATGTATGGGGTGACTGAGTCGCGATACGGTGAGATGTGTGTTGTACAGCCGCTGTCAATCATGGCGGCCCTAGGCCTGTCCCCGCCGCGTGAGACCGCTAAACACTACGGCCGAGTACGCGCCCTTCAGCGGTGGTGTGGCCTCCTTGACCCTCGCGAAGCTGGCCGTCGTTGCTAGTTCCGGAACTGGCGCACCGACTGGCTCGGCCCACTCTCCCGCCACCGGGCTCCTTAGCCTTCTCGCCGCCGCGTCTCCTCGGCTCTCTGCAATCACGTTTCAGGTGGTTTTCTTTCCCGCAGTTGAAGCAACTGCGTTTTTCTTCCCTTTTTCCTGAACCTATGCCCCCCCGCCCAGACCTGCTGGTGTCAGGCGCGGATAGGTACAAGGCGCTGTCTTCTGTAGATGTTCCCCCACGCCTCGGCGCGTCCTCAATATGGCGCCGATCGTACTCCCTGATTGCGAAGTTCATCACCATGGCTGGCGTGAGACTCCTCCCGGACACTTCCGCTGCCGCCGATATCGGTGCGAAGTAATTTCCATACGATTTCGGCATGGACCTGGTGAGAATGGCGGCGTACTCAGAGTCGGAGATGGCGATGCCCGCGCCTGCAAGCTCCTCGTTCATATTGCACATCCGGTCGACGTGCTCCCGCACGTTCTCGTTCTCCCCGCACTTTGCTAGCGTCAGGCGATTCCGGAGTTCGGTTTGCACGGCCTGCATCGGTCCTTCGAAATTCGCCTTCAGCGCGTTCCACATATCCATTGCTGTGGTGAGGCGATGGATCCGGATCAGGATGGAATCAGGAATGGTGCTGATAATTTGATGCATGACTACGTAATCGCGCGTTTGCCACTCGTCCAGCTTAGCGTCGTACTCTTTGATGGCCTTCTCGTGGGCTTTAACCTCGTGCACCGTGGGGGTCGGCCCGAGTGAGGTGGGTGCCCTTGGCTTTGGCGCTCTGCCATCTAAGTGCTTGTGTAGCAGCCCCATTGACCCGAGCGTAATGACGATGCGATATTGATATGAGACCCAATTCGCACCATTTGGCATTAGAGGAGGGACGGGCAGTGGATTCGAGTTTTCGAACGCATCAACTTTGGATGCGGGCCAAAGGCCTTCCTTTTGCATTATGATGGCTGTGCTGCGTTTATTAGCGTCTAGATAACACGACGACGTGTCGTGTACTCGGTCAGGAATTGGAACGACTGTATTTGAAGTAAAGATCTACCTAGATAACACAACGACACGTCGCTATGCTACGAGTATGTCAGTGTTCACAGTGTTTGGTTAACGAAAACTGGAATCCACCTTGGTTGGGAATAGGAACGGCTGGGGCGCATATACTTAATCTGGTCGTTACAGCAGTTTCCATATCGATAGGCCAAAATTCCGAAAAGCTAGTGGCAGGCTGAGTGAGCGGGGATCAAGGATAACCAGTTATCTGAGATCTGATCGAAAAGAATAAGGCTTATCCTTTTTTTTTCTTCTGTTTTGTCACCTTCGTCTTTTTTTTCTTTTTCTATCGCCCCACTTCCACATCTTCATCACGCAATCATTATCATATTTCTCAAGGTTGTTGCAGGTTGCTGCTTTTCTCCCTGAAGGGAGGGAAGACCGGTGCTACGCTGGGAGGGGAAAAAAAAAGATGGTGTGCTGCAAAGCATGTGGTCGATAGTCTAAACTTGAATGTACTAGGTAGCAAATGTTAAAGAGGCCCTTTGGTGTATTCTGATAGCAAAACATTAAATGTAAAGGGGAGAGGAAAGCGCAGAAGCGAAGTGCTTCTCGATTGAAAATGAGGGGTGTGAGGGCATGACGGGTTGGGTAGGGCCTTCTGGAGCGCGTGAGTCTCATTATTGATCTCTTACAGTAACAATTTGAAGGGTGCAGCAGGTGGGCGAAATAAAAGAGTATTGGTTCTTCGAACCGGTAGAAAAAATGCGCAGACATGTGGCACTACGCAAGAGAGGAACGAACACATGCCATCTCATCCGCTCACACCACACCTCAGTCTCACATTGGCTATGTCGCTCATTCCTTTGTTCCTCAGTGTGTTGCATTTACGTGCGGGCTTAGAAACTCAAGTGTAACGCATTCCCGATCTAGGTGGACACTTAGACGAAGTTGTGCGCCGCGCAGAAGTGTACACAACCGTTTCCGACGACCTTTAACGACCCGACCCAGTAGGCTCCGTGTAGCCCCTCCCAACCTTGCCTGCACTTCCGCGCGGCCTTATCAGCTTGAACCCGACGTGCTCCCAATCTAGGCGACCACTTTGGCGAGGTTTCATGTTGTGCAGAAACGTGCGTGACCATTTCTGACCACCTGCAACCACCTAATCCAGCTGGGCTCCATGTAGCCCACCGTTTCTGTTCCCAACCTCGCAGCACTTGCGCGCGGCATTAGCTCTTCGACAATGACATGACCATCATTGCCATGGATCCACATTCAACGCCCCGTGACCCGCGGAAGCCTGCGCGAACTGCTTGCACTGCTTCACACGCCCCCAACATCCCGTGCATATTGTAGACTGTATTGTCTAACTTGTATTCTCCTTCCCATGTTGTCCCTTGATGATATCCTTCATGCCGATGTCTTTGACTATCCAATAACTGGTGCTAACTTCCACAGAGCCCAAGGGAGATGATTGAGGAGTGCGGCATGCGTCTATCCTCCCCCTCATAAACTTTTAGAATAATGTCAACTGTTTTATTTTTATTTTATTTTTTATTTCACCAAAAATACGGTAAGTCTCGGCAAATACGCCGACGGGAGATCCCGAAACTCAGCCCGCCACTAGCTTTTTGGAATTCCGGCCTATCGATATGGAAACTGCTGTAAAAACGAAACGACCTACTGTACAGTTCTTAAGCCCCTTGGGCCTCCTTTGGAAATGTGCCATGCCATAACAAGAATACGGTAAAGCAAGCAAGCGGTAAAGCGTCCAAAGCGAATCCTTTCGGACCGCGCTCCCGAGCGATTGAACGACATCCGAACTTCCCGCCCTTCTTCCTTATCTTGTGGACCTGGCGCAACAGGTTCGTTTACTTTGATAGGATCCATCACCTGACCGTGAAGACAACAAGGTTCTCGCGAACCGCGCCCAGACGAGGGTCAACGGGATTACGTGTTCAACGTGCGTATATGCGCCCGCGAACGATGACTGGGCCATGCTCGTCTACATAAGTCGCATTTCCGAGTTGCTACTCAACCGGAAGACACGCTCTCCGTCGAGGGGTGTGTCTGTGTCTGTGCTGGCGACTGGTCCAATTCACGTTAAACAAGATGGCGATTTTCAGGCCATCAGTGTACCCGTGGGACAGAACCCGTGCGGGACCGTATGTGTGAACATTCACGTTCAACGATTCTTTCATTTTTGATTTGATTATGGTACCAGACGATATGACCCGAGCGTAAAAAGTCATTTATGATACCTGCGTTGAATGCGGTGCGCTCGATAGTCATTGGTCGCCATCTACTAGTAGGCTGAGGCTGGCGGCACAAGACGTCATCATCGCCGATGACGACCCGTCTATCTTCCACATCGGCGAGTTTGTGCCAATGTCGCAGCGTAAAGCTACCGAGAGTGAATCCCCAGGGGAAGAAGCCTCTCACTTCATCGATAGCCTCGCACATAATGGCTTCCTCTGAGTCGACACGGAGGGACGCGTCAGTCCGGACACATTCATTCTCCAAGGTTTGTCCGTCTCGTTGACGTCACTTGATTGCATTACGTCCTCTTGTAGATGGGGCTGTGTCTCGGATGACTTACGTGCTGCCCACTTTTCGTAGTGCGACTGAAACGCGTCGGCAGGGCATCGACGCAGAACCCATGCGGACCCCCTCG
Source organism: Lactarius hengduanensis (assembly GCA_021525025.1). NCBI lineage: Eukaryota > Fungi > Basidiomycota > Agaricomycetes > Russulales > Russulaceae > Lactarius > Lactarius hengduanensis. The sequence goes on along the minus strand of JAKELI010000251.1, from coordinate 4,115 downwards.
TGATGGCGCTACTAACACAGTGGATGTTTGATGGGTATCTCCACTGGCTGCGCGGCTCGCGCACGCAGTACCAGCACCATCGAGACTTGTTCGTGGATTGCCTTGCGGAGGGAATTGAACTGTTCCCACCACCTGGCACCACCTCCGGCGGTACTCTGTGCATACCCGCGGACGGGGCGGCGTCGACGGCTGTTTTCTGGAAGAGAACATGCTGCGGTTCTGTCATTCGTGCCGCCATCATCGGGGATGTTCGTATGGGCGAATATTCACTTTGGGGCGTTCCGGACAAGAGGAACGAAGGCGATGACGCAGGAGCGCCAGTTCTGGCAGCGCCTCGCTAAGGCTGGTGTCCCAGCCCCACAGATGGTTCTTCTCGCCCGAGACGCATACAGTGCGAGGCGCAGCGCAGCGCATGGAAGCAAACCACTAGATTGGGCATGTGCGCCTGAGTTATACGCGAGTGCCGGCCTTTTTTGATTGTGTTCCATAACGGCGTTGTGAATTGATGGGGACCTTCCAGATGGAGGCGGGCCGTGGCGTAAGATTTTCGCGCAGACGCTTAGGGTTTGCTGACCGGGTCTATGGGGTAGTCACGTTATAAACTGGGTTTGCTAAGACGTAATGGATGGATTCGCAGCGGGGCCCCGCACATGCCATGTCCGCTTTCTCTGTGTAACACCGCTTCATTTATCATAGGGACGATGTCATATCAAGGGCAAGAACGAGGTTTCGTCGCCGAGTCGGTGTGCTGTTGCCAGAAGATTATGTATTCAATTGAGGGTAGAGGCCGCCCTAGCGCTCAGGAAAAGGCTCTGCCATGAGATTGGGTCCGGGGGGTCGGTACTGTATCATCTCCCGAGATACAGTGTCGGCGTTTTTGTTTGGGAGTAAAGTTTACATGCTAATTCGGTGCTGCGACCGCGTGCCCAAGAGCAGATGATAGGGGATCAGACAGGAGATTCACTCCCGTGTCTCAGGCCTCAGGGGCAGTAACAGCTAGAAATGGGAGAAATTAAAGAATGTGAGTGGTGGCGATGGTGGGTAGCGAAAGCGACCCCTAAGCGCGAGACCGGATTCTTGTCTATCAGGGGCATTTCGGCGGACCGATGAATCCGAATGTGGGTTGCCCCGGGGGCGGCCACTATAGACTGCGGCACAAGGGCATACACAAGCGCGACACGTTTTTTCCGCCTCGCTCCCCATTTGTTCACATGCCCATTGCCCCAACCCTGGTGCCACCCACCCAGCATCAGCCTGCTCCGGCCTTCATAAAATGTAAAGCCTGCTCTTGGGCCCAATCCCGCGCTCCTCCCCCTTGCCTCCACTTTCCCTGTCCTGTCAGTTTGACGCCGAGTCGGTGCCATGTCTCCCGTGCGCCAGTTCCGCCCCCCTCTGCGCCCCCAGCCGCCTCTCACCTGCAGTAGGTAAACACAAGAACAAGCCGCGCGGAGTGTCTGGCGCTCGCCAAGCTCGCAGAGCAGGCCGAACGATGGGACGGTACGTTGTGCTACACATACTCATTCCCTCCCGTCTCGCACGATCGCTCAACGAACAACGCGGGCTTTCCGCCCTGAAGATGTCATCAAGCAGCTCAAATCGGTCATCTCGTACTCGGATGCACGTCTGACGATGGAAGAGCGCAACCTCCTTTCGATCGCGTACAAGCACGTCACGGGCACGCTCCGTACGAGCTGGCGCACCGTCGAGGGCATCGAGAAACAAGAGGCCGCCAGCGGCACTGCGATGCCCCGCGAGCTCGTGCTCATCCGGTGCCAGCGCGAAAAGATCGAGCTCGAGCTTGCAGATGCATGCCAGGACCTGCTGGACTTGCTCGACCGGTACCTCGTCCCCGCCGCCGAGGCGGGCGAGGAGCGCGTCTTCTACCACAAGATGCACGTGTCCACTCCATCCTTAAAAGCTTATCCTTACCCGGCGCCCGGCGTTTCCCACAGGCAGGGCGACTACCACCGGTACCTCGCAGAGTTCGCACGCCGGCAGCAGCGCGAGCGCTCGGCGCTGCTCGCACTCGAGGCGTACAAGGCGTCGTACAAGCATGCGTTTGGCACGCTGCCGCCATGGCATCCGACCCGCCTCGGCGTTGCGCTCAACTTCTCCGTTTTCTTCCACGATGTGCGCGGCAGCCCCGACCGCGCGTGCCACCTCGCGAAGCACGCATTCGACGAGGCCGTCGCCGCCATGCACGCCACGCCGGAGCACACGTTCCGGGACTCGCTCATGATTCTCCACTTGCTGCGCGACGACATTATACTCTGGTCGGCGGAAATGCAGCCGGATGGTATGTGCGCCATTTCTCATCGTGGTTGATATTCTTACGAGAGCCTCACTTCTTTCACTGTCTTAGAAACGCGATCAGAGCCGACACCCGAAATGATGTGATTGCCGCAGCACAGCACCTATGCCTATGAACTTTTTTTTTCGCTGATTTTTCAAACAATGTAGCTTCTGTACTTACCTTACCATTTTTTCTTCTTTTTTGATCATGTGTGGCATCGACGGAATTTTTTTACTCAATTGGCCCTCGCGCGTGCACCTGCAGGAAAAAAGAAAAAATGCAACAGTCAGAAACAACAGAGTAATAACGCCGCTGATTCCGGTCATTAGGCTTTTGTGCTATCATGTAACTGCAGGGTATATTTGTGGACTCAGAGTACTGTGACCCTCCTGTTCAATTTGAGGCCCAGGTATACTAACTTCCGACTTCTGGATCAGTACTCGATCAGTGTCCGAGTCACGAGTCTTGGCCCCCTCACGTCGGCCAGAAGCGATATCGATTTCCCTCAAACTTAGGCGCCGTCCCTTTACCCTCAGAAAGTTTAACTTTACAGGATCTCAACAATTTTTTCTTCTTCTCGCCCGCTTTATTGTGGCGATGTTGGCTGGAGGAGACGCGAGAAACCTAAAGATCGCCCTGGGAAGGAATGGCCCGCCGCCCTCGTACGTTGAATGTCATCCATTCAGAGTCTTTACATTCTGTCCTGACAATAAGCAGGGACGCAGCTCTCCAACCCCCCCCTCGAGATTCTCCAAATAATCTTTCTTTTCTTGGTTGATTATTCCTTGCACGAAAAGAATCCGTTCGAGAAGCCTTTCATTCGTCCCGGTCGACCAGATTGGATAGCGATAACATATGTCTGTCGTAACTGGCGCTCAGCTGCACTCAGTCAGCCCGAACTCTGGTCGTCCATCACCCCGAACCTGTCCATCTTTTGGTCGCGAGCGATGGTGGAGCGCTCTGCCCCGCTCTCTATGCTTATCGACATGGAAGTTGGAGCCTCCGTTGGCGGTTTCGAATTGCTCGCTGCCTTGAGCTGCTCTTGACGTCCAGCCTGAGGATACGCACCCTCCGCCTTTCCGGCCTCCGCAACGACATCCTCAGTATACTCAACCGCTTTAGCGGGTCTGTCCCCACTCGAGGCTCTCGACCTCTGCATATTGTACCCCGGCCCAGTTGACCTCCCAGTTTCCTGTTAGGCGGAAAGGCCCGCACCTTCGCCACCTCAAATTCGAACCCTCGCTCACATCCGCGCGCCAGGCTGGCTCCTCGCAGGCATCACGCACTTCACGACCGGCGAAAGAATCTCGCTGCACTCGCTACGTGGCGCTTGCAGGCGATGCCACAACTCGAGGTCCTGTGCTTGGAGGATGTTGACGCATGGCACGACATAGACTCGCCTGGGCTGTCCCGCCACCGCGCGTCACGCTTCCACGCCTCTCCCTCTCTCCATTCGCGACAATCTTAGCCCGAACGACTTCATTATCATCCCCTCGTTTATCGACGCCCCCCCTACCCTGCGCAGACACTTCTCTGGTATATAGAGGTCGTCTTGAGCTGGGACAAATGGGCCAGCGTGTTCACGGCCATACAGGCCCTTATCCCAGGCAACTCTGCGCAGGGCGCCGACGATGGTGGCCTGCGGGTCGCAAACGTGATGGGCCAGCACAGGCTCCACTGCTTCGAGGTGTGGTCCCGGACGTACTCTGAGGGTGCCAGCACGGCAGCGCGCGAGGACGCGCTGTTTCTGTTTGGCGTCAGCTGGTCCCAGAGTCACAGCACAGTTAGCCAGACCCTCTACCACAGTCCATCCTTCCGTCTC